>JACBYL010000963.1:0-26781 GCA_015266385.1 Trichoderma oligosporum
TATATATATATATATATTTGATATACTGGTGCTGAATGAAAGTTATATATATAGCCTGGGCTGGCGTTTCGCTGGACGAGTTCCCTCACTTGGATAAGTGGCTGCATACGCTTCTGCAGCGACCTGGGTTTGAAAAGGGTCGACACGTACCGAAGCCGCATACTGCATTTGACCTGGCCAAGCTGAGTCAGGAGGAGATGGATAAGAAGGCGGAGGAGTCGAGAGCTTGGGTACAAAGTGGAATGAAGGCGGATGCGAAGAAATGAGAGAAAAATTGTGTCTGTCTGTAATTTTTTCAGATTCTTCATGATGTATCATTCGCCTTTTGACATGACATGGGAAGAGATGAGATGAGATCGATGCTGCTGTGAGAGTAGAAACTGATTCAAGCGTCATTCGTAGTATTTAAGGCAAACCCTTCTAGTCACGTTCCTTTTTGGTTCTTAAAAATAATCAAAATAAAGCAAATAAACTATAAGGTAGTCTAGAAACCATCAACTCTCTTCCAAACAATAAAGTAAGCTTTGAAAGCAGCAGTAATAATACAGCCTCAAAGTGCGGCAGACGAGATCCGAATCAGCGGCTCATCGGCACTCTCAAAACCATCATCTCGTCTACCTATACATAATAAGGTGCGCTCCGAATTAAAAATTAATAATAATAATAAAAAACAGTCATGGTGACTTAAAACTCTTCTCTTTTCAGCTCGCCGAAAATCGCCCCCCCCCCCAATCACGAAGCGTACCGGCTCATCGGCACTCTCAAAACCATCATCTCGTCTACCTATACATAATAAGGTGCGCTCCGAATTAAAAATTAATAATAATAATAAAAAACAGTCATGGTGACTTAAAACTCTTCTCTTTTCAGCTCGCCGAAAATCGCCCCCCCCCCCAATCACGAAGCGTACACAGGCGATGGTGCAATCCGCTTGGTGTGTGGATTTTGTTTGGACGAATCGAATTACAGGGGGGGGCGGGATGCACAGCATTGAGATCCTTGTCGGGGGGCTTGATGATTGCTTTGAGGGTGAAAATTGTGTGATCTGATGTTCGATCTTTGAAATTTATAAAAGAATATTTGAATTACTACGTTATTGTTCTGCAAAGGTGACCTTTTATTTAAAGAATCAAAAAAGACGCTGCTTTCAACTCAAGTCAACTCTCACAAGGCAACCATCGGTTCGCAGCTTTCTGAAAAAGCAATTTCATCATGGCCTCAACACCATTCACACCGCCGCCGCCTATACCAACTTCAACCTCTCAGTCACAAGACACCAACTATGATGTCGAGCAACAGCAACAACAACAACAGCTTCCGTTGCCCTCCCAGGAAGATACGCCTCTTCTTTCGCCGCCAGATGATTCTTCTGAGCATTGGTCTCCTCCCGTTGGCTTTCTGCCAATTCAGCTCGCCATCATGACCAATGTTTTTCTCAATGGCTTCGACGGCACCATCACTGCTGCCACATACGCCGTCATCAGTTCCGACTTTGATGCCGCCAATAGCGCCTCTTGGTTGACGACATCGTATCTCGTCACTGCGGCTGCCTTTCAGCCACTGTATGGGCGCGTGTCGGACATTTTTGGTCGGCGAGCCTGCTTCTTCGTCTCCACGGTCATCTTTGCTGTGGGCATCTTTGGTTGTGGGATAGCGACGAGTATGGTGGCGCTGAATTGCATGAGAGCTTTGACAGGCGTAGGAGGAGCGGGACTCATGACAATGGGTGAGTTTGCTTTGCAAAGGAATATTTGAAATCCTCGAATACCTATTATTTCTTTTCTAGTACCCAATTTTGATGCTAACAGGCAGCTTGTCCCAGCCACCATTATCAACTCCGACATGATACCCTTTCGCAAGCGCGGCATGTATCAAGCTATGCAAAATGGTGTCTTTGGTTTCGGGGCCATCTGCGGAGCCTCCTTTGGCGGTATCATAGCTGACTATATCGGTTGGCGCTGGTGCTTCCTCTTCCAGGTGCCTCTGTCCATCTTTGCGTATATCGCTGGATACTTTGTGCTCAAGAATCAGCACCAGGGAATTACTTCTGAGGGAGGCTTCACCGCTCTATGGAAGAGGGTGGATTTCTCGGGAGCTCTGCTGCTCGTCGCTGCCGTCTCAACACAGCTTTTGGGAATGAGTCTTGGTGGAAATGAGTTGCCTTGGGGAAGTCCATGGGTGATTGGAGCGCTTATGATTAGTGTCGTTCTGTTTTGCATCTTTCTACGTGTGGAAGGGAAGACAACTGCCATGCCAATCATACCGCTGAGATTGCTCCGGGGGAAAATGCCTATTGCAACGCAAGTCGCCAACATTTGTGCCGGAATGTCGACTTACGGGGTTCGTCTACACCTCACAAAATGTCTCTTTTTGATGAATGACGATTTTTAAACTAACGGGTCTTCTGAAACAAACAGTATCTCTTCATGCTGCCACTCTTCTTCCAGGCTGTCCTTCAAGATTCAGCTACCAAAGCCGGCGCTCGTCTGGCTATCCCTTCGCTAGCTATGCCATTGGGCGGCTTAGTAGCAGGTGCAGTCATGTCTCGATGGGGGAAACTGATTCCTCTTATGCGTGTCGGACTCCTCCTTATGACGTTGGGTCAAGCCTTGGTGTCTTCATGGGCCTTTGTAGATGCGTCTTGGAAGTATGTTTTGTATATCTTTCCGTCTCACCTTGGAACAGGAATCGTGTATCCATCCATCCTATTCATCTCAATTGCGTCTCACGCCCATTCAGGTATGTATATTCGGGTTCATTAACCTGCATTTGTGATTTCCCTTTTTTTATACCCTTTATATATATATATATATATATGCTCACCTAGCACTTCTTTTGTAGACCACGCTGTTTCCGCTTCAACTACCTATCTTGTTCGATCATTAGGAACCGTCTGGGGCGTATCCATCACATCGGCCATCATTCAGAATATGCTCAGTGTCCGCTTACCGAAGGTTTTGAGCGAGGTACCAGATAAATGGAGAGTACGCCCCTTTTCTTTTACCCCCTCTAGATACTCGAGTCGTGGGTGGGGGATAATAGTGAGCTGACAAATCCCTTTTCGATCTAGATTATTGACGAGATTCGACATTCAGTTGAAGCCTTGCATACGCTTCCACCTGATATCCAACTTAAAGCCCGGCTAGTATACTATGATGGGCTAAAGCTTGCCTTTGGAGCAACCACTCTGGTGGCTGCAATTGGAGTGCTTGCTGCGTTTATCGCGAACCCAGCTAACCTGCGAAAGACTCATTAAAAGTTGGCAGCATGAATAGTGTATCTGCCCATTTACGCCATGATATGTAGAGTATGATGTGATGATATAACATGGGCGTCGTTATGGAATAGATGAGACCTAAATACTAGCCTTGATGTTGGACATGATGAGACTTAGATATGCAGAGTATAACTAAGCGCAGCCGTGTATCAAGTATCATCAAGATAGATTATGGGCACAAACTGGTGATAAAGAGGTGTTATTCTGTATAATCTCACATATTGCTATTTATAGTCTGATTTATATGCAAGTATTCACAAATTATCCCTCAGTTATATTATATATTTTCGCAGACCGAAATAGGTAGGTGTTTAGGTGTTTTTGCAATTCACTTTTCATTCTTCATGTCGCACTTCTCTCTCCATCAGCGCTCACAGCTATTGTTAGATGGTCTCTAATTCTCATTCTCTCCCAGCGAAAGAGAGAAAGAGAAAAAGACAGAAATTAACTCCTTTCAACCAGCATGCCGCATATTAACCCTTCTCTCAAAGGCTGCGATGCGTATCAGCAATATGCCGCTGGTTATCTTGATGAAAATGAGAATACGACTAGTAAGCAGTGGGATAAGCTTCTTCCTTTTAATCTATCTATATATATATATTAAGGGTCTTATTTCATGCATGCAATTTTTTATCATTGGGTCGCTGGTAGGTGGTGTTATTGTACCTATAGGAGAAGTCGTTTGTAGAATGCCTATGGGCGGCAACAACTTTAGTATCAATGAGAGTATTGTTTTTATATTTATTTTTCAACCCAATTCTTCATTAATCGATTATGTAGGAATTCGTATTCATGATATATCTGCCAAATTTCTAGCTCATATCCGACACGTTCATAAGACGAGGTGCAGCGATGTGAGGAGTTAGATAAATCAATGAGGCTTTGTTAGTATGATGTTGCTTAAATGCATTTCTGGATACTCTACTAATTGCATTTGGCATAGTGTATTATAATAGTCTTAAGCTCTCACTTATTGATCCCACCAAAACACCAACATTTCGCATCACCGTTATGTCTATTCAATCTCCCCTTCCTACCTGGCTTCCCCTTCACCTCGCTCAATCTCCCTCTCCAACACTTCACGCGTTAAGCACGTCTCTTCTACCACATCTCCTCAGCGCCATCTCACAAATCGGCGCTTCACTCCGTACTTCGCATCGCGTATCTCTCGTAGGATCAGCGAATTCTTTTGGAGATGAGCAGCTTAACGTGGATGTCTTGGCGGAGAGGATTGTTCGTGCGGCGCTGGAAAAATGTCCGCTTGTGATGAGTGCGAGCAGTGAGGAGGATCCCAAGGAGAGGAGGGTTCATGAAGAATCTCCATCTGAGGAAAAGGAGAAGGATCACTTTTCGGTGGCGTTTGATCCTCTTGATGGGAGCTCTATTATAGGTGCTAACTGGGCTGTGGGAACAATCATTGGGATATGGAAAGGTGAGACGGCGCTGGGGAACAATCCGAAACGAAAGCAAGTTTGTGCAGTATTGGGAGTATACGGGCCGCGGACAACTGCCATTGTAGCCATACGGGAAGAGGCTGCTGCTACAGGTACATGTTTTGAACTTGGACTGGATGACAACGGCGAAAACATTGAGCTTCTCAGGCCGAATATCAAGCTCTCTTCACCGCCTTACCAAACAAGATACTTTGCTCCCGCCAATTTACGCGCTGCAGCAGACTCGGCCTCCTATGCCGCTACCATCTCATCTTTCATAAGGAACAAGTATACGCTTCGGTATAGCGGTGGACTTGTCCCGGATGTAGGCCATATGTTGACCAAGGGACACGGGATATACATATCTCCTGTGACGGAAGCGAGCCGTGCAAAGTTGAGGAGGTTGTATGAGGTGCTGCCTATAGGGTTGGTGGTGGAATGTGCTGGAGGAAAGGTAGTGGATGAAAATGGGGACAACGTTTTGGATACCAAGGTGGAAGAGTGTGATGAGAGGGGGGGAATAGTGCTTGGGAATAGGGATGAGGTTGAGAAGGTGATGATGGTATTACTAGATTGATGGGTACGAAAAATGCCACTTCTTTTCTTCAAGGTTTTTTTTTTTCCTTCATGATTTAATTAGCTTGATTTTAAGAAAACAGTTTACAAAGGAGTTGGGAATGGAATAATAGAACGTATAAGTCGACTAAAGGAGGTTCATAAGCATCTCAAGAAATCAAATTAAACTGCTAAATCATTTTCCATGAATAAATTCCATTCGCTGGCTAGGATGATGCATGTCGTTATGGCAGCAGATAAGAAAACAACACCAGCAGACTTATAAAATCATTTCGAATTCAGGATCACGGTCGTCACCGCAGCCAGCATATTGACTATACTTGCCCGCCTTCTTGTCCCGGTTTATTTTGGCGCACCAGAGGCAATTGGCCAAAACGCTGAGTATCGGCTATTAGTTAAAGATTTTTGATTTTTTTTAAAAAAAAAGGATAAAGATGATTGAAAGACGAGGAGGAGTTGAGGAGAGAAACTTACGCAAACCATGCGTAGCACAATAATCCGAGAATAATACTGTGTCCTCTTAGATAGATGGGCCCATCTTTGCTCAGGTACACAAACGCTATGAAAGAAAACCAATTATCAGCATTTGAAATTGAATGAAAATAAGATGTATAAGAAATATGAGAGGGAATAGGAATGGGCGTGTTGAGTTTGAACGTACTCGCAACAAAACCTCCGCAGTTAGCTACAGCCAGCTGTAAAGCCGATGTCGTCGCCCTCTTGTAATGCCCAGCTGAGTTATTCGCGTTCCACACTAACACGCATGGCACGGAGCTGTACATTCCCATGGCCATGAGACAAGTCATTCCAAAGCGGACGCTGGCGGATTGGACATGAGCGATGGTGGCATAGCCAGCGATGGAAATGGGTAGCATGATGAGCATTGGAGGTCCACGGAGCTTGATGCGGTCGGAGAGGAGGGCGACGAGGACTAGGAGTTGACATTGTTTAGCTTCTGTAAATATATATATATATATATATATAGGCCTTGAAAGCTGCCTTGCTTCACCGCACCAGACGCGGGGAATAATTAGGGTGATTAGAAATTACGCATGCAACATTGCCAGCTGATTCGAGATGTAGTTTGAAGAATTGCAGGAGAAAAGGAAAGCAAGAGACGACAATGGAATTCGACGATGGCGATTATGGTTGGATGAAAGAAAATGAACTTGGACAATCAATAGTTGAAGCAGAAAAACAAACTCACCAGTAGTGGGAGTTGCCACGGCATAGGGAATAACAGTCCAAAGCTGGACCTTGTTGGCGTTGGTTGTTATATGAAGATCATTGACAATAGTAGGCAGCTACATGGAGTTAGCAATTTAAAAAAGGGGAAGGAGGGCAACAATAATGAGTATAAAGAAGAAGGAGAGGAAGAAGAAGAAGAAGAAGAAGGAAGGATAACATACAAAAAGACCAAAAGAATAGACACCCGAGAGCAGAGCAAAATAAGTGGTCGAGGTGAGCCAGATTTGGACGTTGAAGATGCCGCGACGGACTTGGGACCATTCGAAAGGTTCCTCTGCTTCGCGTGCTGGACTATAATTGGAAACGCAATAAGAATGATTTATTAGCCTGAATATAAGGTAGATAGAAGGGATTTCTTTTTTTCATACTTGAAGCGGCCACCATTGTCGTTTGCTAGACGTTGGGCAGCGAATTCTCGCTCCTCGGTTGTGAGGAAGCTGGCGCTGGCAACACCGTTTGGTAGCCCGACAAAGGCAATCAGGCCAGAAACAACAGTCTGATTTTTTGTTTATCAGGAATTAGTCAACTCACTTATCCTTTTTGTTTAAAAAAAAAAAAGAAGAAAAAATTGGGGAGATTGATCATTTACAAGCAGACCCTCAACAATAAAGATCCACCTCCAACCATCCAAGCCGCCCCTCGGCCCGATGGCCGATAGTCCTCGAGCCAAGAGCCCACCAAAGGCGCCGGATAAGGACGCAGCCGTGTAAAAGATGCCAATTCGCAGAGCTAATTCGCCGCGCGTGTACATGCCGGACAGATACAGAACGATACCCGGGAAGAGGCCACCTTCAGCAATGCCGAGCAAGGCCCGCACGGCGGCAAAGCTGCCAAAGGAGCGGACGAAGCCCAGACACATTGTGATGATGCCCCAGGCGACGGTCAATGAGGGGAGCCAGATGCGTGGGGAGATTTTCTTAAGGACAAGGTTGCTGGGTAGTTCACTAAGAGAGAAGAAAGAGAGCGCGAAAAGAGAATCAGTTTAAAGGGGCTATGAAGGAAGGGTCATAACTAGGTAGGGAGAGGAATGGGAGATGCAAACCAAGCAATGTATGTGGCGTAAAAGACGGCAAGACCTTGGGAGTATTGATTGTCTGTGATGCCCAAATCTTGCTCTAGGCCGAGGATCTTGGCGTTGCCGACATTGGTTCTATCGAGGAACGAGCAAAGGAGCATTAGAGCCAGAATAGGCATGACTCTGTTTGGTATTGATGAGCATGATGTAGCAATTGACAATGGCGTTTTCTTTTTTTTTTTTTTTTTTTTTTTTTTTTTTTTTTTTTTTTTTTTTTTTTTTTTTTTTTTTTTCTTCTTCCTCTTCTTCTTCTTCTTTGGTTTCATTTTGTGAATAGCATGAGATGAAAGATGTTACCTTGTATCCACCTTGAATAGAACCCTCTTCGTCAAGGCAGCTGCCCGCTGCTCATATTGTTCATCTCCCACTACATGTTCAAGCTCATGCTCCTCATGCTTCTCAAGCTCAAGCTCAGCCTTGTTACCCAGCGACGCATTCATCGCGGTAATAGAAGAGAAGAGAAGAGAAGAGAAGAAGAAGAAGAAACGAACAGCAGCAGCAGCTATCAGACCGCCTCAGATCCAAAAGCAAAGGTGTGAAGAATTGGGTTAACGCGTATGGAGTAAGAGTAGATGGATTAGGCATTTCCCCTTCCCGCATCTTTACTCTATTGAATTCGCATGGATTATTTGTTTCCCCATTATTTGCTGGGGTAGGTCATCATGGGGGTGTTTTTACTCGAATCAGGGGGGAGCAGAGCGGGCTATTCTGTGTCTCCGTCCGGGGTATTCAATCCCCCGCATTAACCCTGTCGTACTTACAGGTACATAACACTAGCAAGACTACTCCGTAGGCACTACTCGTTTGTAGGAATAGCGAGGTCTTCGGGCGTAAAGTAACTACCTTATTGTTGCTTAAGCTTAGATCATCGAGAATGTTTGGCTAGTGTTTGTTTGTCTACCCTTTAGATGATGATATTGTTAGACGGCTGCATGACTGTCTCTGAGTTCCAAAAAACAGGCCAACTAGATGTCCCTTGGAATGGAGAGAGAGAGGACTGAGAAAATATCTGTGGGGTTGGGACGGTGTAGGGTAGACAGAAGGAATTTTAACTTGGCTCAATAGATATGAAGTATTAGATAAGAGTATGGAGGAAATAGAAAGACTATACCCTAAATATTCGTAGTACCTAAAGTATCTATTATCTTAGGTACCTTATTCTTTATTTATTATCTTAGGTACCTTATTCTTTATTTATTTCATAGACACTCTCTTTTTGATATGATTTGGTTAGTAGGGCAAACATTACTCAGGGACCCAGTACTAGATCTTTTGTACATCATCTTATGGAGTATCCGTACTTCGTAGCAGACGCCTCCTCGAAATTACTTTGTAATCTAAATAATATAATCCAGTCAATCCCGAAACCCAAAAATACACTCCGAAATTCCTCCTTCATCATAATTCAAATTTATTCCTAAATCCTCTATGGGCACATCTCTACGTCATCTCTTAGCTCGCCGTTTCACTCCGGCTCCTCGGGCGAGCCGCTCCACCACACTAGCTTCCGGACGACCGGCCTGTGAATTTTTTTTGCCGTGCCGAGAATGATAAAGAGAAGGAAGAAAACAGGAGATGATGATCCAATGTTGAATTTATGCCGTCTTCATGTCTTGCTAATATTATATATATAGATGTATATATATAATATATATATTTTGTTTCTTTTTAGCTCTTCCTCCTACACTGTCATTTTAAAATCTCGCTGTTTTTTTTTTTGTAGCATTTAATTCCAGTTTGTCCCCCCCCCCTTTCAATGGCAACCATAATCCGGCCAATGCACCCGAGGCTGTCTCTCCCAAGGGCCTCAGCCAGGTCTTCTTCTCTCATCAACACCGTCACGGCGCAACTTCTCCAAGCATCCAAAGTGGGCCCAGCAAGACTCCGTTTTCTCTCGACGACAATTATTCGCTATTCGCAGCCTCAATCGCAGAGCCAAATTAAAAAGTCAAAGCTGTATGAGAATGCAGATGCGGCTGTGGCAGATATACCGAGTGGATCCACACTTTTGAGTGCCGGATTTGGCTTGTGTGGCATTGCAGGTACGAGAACCCAAAGCCCAATAAATCTCATTGGAGAATAAAGTGGTGGCTGCGAGAATCTTTCGATATTGACGAAATACGAATCTTGGTTTTGTTTTATTTTAGAAACTCTTATCCAAGCTCTACACCGTCGAGGCCGCGAATCGTTGCACTCTCTTACTGCAGTCTCCAATAATGCTGGTCTTGAAGGCCGTGGTGGACTAACGAGTCTTACTGAGGCTGGACAGATAAGCAATCTGATATTGTCGTACACGGGTGGTAATAAAGTCCTCGAGAAGGGCTACATCCAAGGAACGCTGGCTGTTGAACTGTGTCCTCAGGGCACGCTGGCAGAGCGTCTAAGAGCGGCTGGAGCAGGCATTCCTGCGTTTTACACGCCTACTGGAGCACGTATGTTCCCCATCAATTTTAACCTCTACTAGAGAAGCCTACTCCCCTACTCCCTCTGTCTCTCTCTCTCTCTATATATATATAACCTTTTTTTTTATTGGTTCTCAGAAGAAGAGATAATGTAAAACTAACCAAGTCCTCCACGATAGACACTCTCCTCCAAGATGGAGAAATCCCCGTCCGCAACAATCCTTCCGGTGGTGCGCCTCTCGAAAAGGGCCACAAACGAGAAACCCGCGATTTCAACGGCAAGCTTTATTTGATGGAAACCGCCCTCCCTGGAGATGTCGCCATCATCCGCGCCTGGAAAGCCGACACCGCTGGCAACTGCATCTTCCGCCGTACCACCCGCGCCTTTGGCCCGCTAATGGCCAAGGCCGCGAAGCTGACCATTGTCGAGGCAGAAAACATTGTCCCCGTGGGAGAAATTGATGCAGATGAGGTGCATTTGCCGGGAATCTTTGTGGATAGGATCGTTCAAGCGACGGTAGAGAAGCAGGTCGAGACGCTGAAGCTTCGAGAGCCGGAAGGTGAAGCAACCGCCGAGGGCAGCACCAAGGGTAATGCTCCGCTGGAACGAAAGAGACGCATCGCGAAAAGGGCATCTGAGGAGCTAAAGGAAGGATTTTATGTCAATTTGGGAGTGGGCATTCCCACCATGTCGGCTGATTTCGTGCCTAAGGAGAGGACAGTTTGGCTGCAAAGTGAGAATGGCCTTTTAGGTATGGGACCGCATCCCACGCTGGACGAAGTTGATCCGTAAGTCTTTTTTTTTTTTTTTTCATTTTTCCTTTTGATGACCGAGAGATAGTCGTGAGATTTTATGCTAACTGTATTTAATTTCTAAGCGACCTTGTCAATGCCGGCAAGCAAACCGTCACCTTGGTCCCAGGAGCTTCGTGTTTCGACTCGTCTGAATCATTTGGCATGATTCGTGGCGGCCATGTCGATGTTTCCATCTTAGGTGTAAGTAGACATTGATCACGATTATTATAATTACTCCCTTTATTATTATTATTATTATTATTATTATTATTTTCAAAAAAGCAAAAAGCTAACAAACTCCTTATTTCTCAAAAATAAAAGGCCCTCCAAGTCAGCGCAGCAGGCGATCTCGCCAACTTTATGATCCCAGGCAAACTCTTCAAGGGCATGGGCGGCGCAATGGACCTGGTAGCCAACCCAGAAAACACCAAAGTTGTCGTCACAACAGAACACGTTGCCAAGGATGGATCGCCCAAGATTGTTCAACAGTGCAGCCTGCCTCTGACGGGAGCACGATGTGTGAGCACCATTATCACAGACTTGGTATGCTTCCCACCCCCTTTGTTTCAAACAGCGTTGGGAAAAAAAAAAAAAAAAAAAAAACAAAAAGAGTAAAGACTCGAGGGTCTTTTCAATAGGTGGGATAAAGCAACATATAGAAAGAATAATTCGTTCCGTCATCAGCCGTAAAAGATGTTTCAGAAGAAACAACCCAGTATTCGATCCTGTTGTATGTAATCCTATCACCGGATTTCTCTGTAACACTTTTGAAAACAAAAAGACTAAATGATTTTACTTTTTCTCAAATAGTGCGTCTTTCAAGTAGACCGTGAGCAAGGCACCATGACTCTCACGGAGTTGGCGCCAGGTGTTTCGGTTGAGGAGGTGAAGAGTAAGACAGATGCGACGTTTAGTGTTGCTGATGATATCAAGATTATGGAATAGAGAGAGAGGGGAAAAGATATCAGATATATTGGGACATGGAGTTTTATTATTTTTTGGCGAGATTCAAAAATCAATTGTGAGGGAGGGGGCGCATAGCCGGATATGTTGTTTATACCATTAGAGTCATGCTATGGATCATGACAGATGGTGCGAATTAGGAAAAGAAAAGATGCCCTTTTTTGTTTTATATCTATAGTAGGGCAATTAGCATGGATGGTAGCGAAAGAGTATTAAGCGACGAGTGAGATTTATGTACATACAATGTCAATCTCAATTTATCATATGAATTGTTTGTTTGTTTAAGGATTACCATTCGCTCGTTCTATATACATATGTTGTGTCTATCATCTCTCCAACCATCTTAGTCTATATCCATCATCACCATCACCACCATCCTCCTCCTCCTCCTCCTCCTCATCATCATCATCACAGCTTCGCACCGAAATTGCTCCCCCCTAATCCGTCCACAATTCTATCCACCGTCTTCAAAATCCACTCCCCTCCCTCATCCCCAGCCAACCACTTCACCCCATCTTCACTCTCCTCCTCCTCCTCCTCCTCCACCACTAAATCCTCTCGAAACGACCCATCATCAACCGCCTTTCTCAGCCCAAACAGATGCGAAATCACCTGCGGTCCAACCCCCGTCTGCGCCCTCAAACTCGCAATCGCCACCAAGCTCGTCATCACCCTTCCCACTCCCCCAACCTTGTTCAACCTCTCCGGATCAGCCAGCAGCGGTCCATAATGACAATTCAGAATCACCACCGGTAAATCCGGATGCGCCACCCCCAGCTTGTTCACCAATTTATCTTCAAACGGAGCGTAAATCGAATCCCATAGCTTCCTCCCCCTTGCCTTGACACTTTCAATGTTGTCCTCCTTTAGCGTCCGCGAAGCTTCTTCCTTGCTTAGCACAGAGGTGACGCGATCTGGTAGCGAAGCGTGAAACGCATTCAAGCAGTTGATTGTTCGTGGGATCCCGTTGAATGAAATGCACTTTAATCCAACCTCACGAATGAATTTGGCGGTGCGCACTTCGGCAGCTGGACTGCCTCCCCGTTCAGCTGTAGCGATGCCATGGAGGATAGACAAGGCATCTGGCGAATTAAGCGTAAACGTCGCAGCAGCCTTTATTTTATTTTTAATTTAATTTTATAGGTCATCAGCATTACATATTCATCCCTCCACATTATATTATACAGAAAATATATATGACAATGAAGAGGGAGAAAAAAAAAAAAAACTCACAGATATCGCCAACCATGACCTCGCCCCAACTCCCCTGCCCCTCGCCTCTCCAGCAATCCCCCGAAACAAATCCCCCATCACCAAAGCCGCCCCCTTTGCAACCTTGCATGGTCCAGGCCTCGCAAATGGCGCGTGAATGAGTGCTTTTAAGCTTGGCGAAAGTTTCGACATGCTGCGTCGCCTTGATGATGATGATGATGAGGATGAATCTTTTACCGCGTCTAGTGCTGAGCTCAATGGCAATTTTAGCGGCAAAGTCATGGCTATTGTAGAAAAGAAAAGGAAGGGAGTTAATTTCTTTTTAAATAAGAAAATTAAAGAAAATAACTCTCAGGATATTCTACTTCATACTTAATCCAATGACAGTACGCTTATTACTCCATCCCAGACATACAAAAGGTTACAAGTAAATCATTGGCAACGTACAAATTACCATTCATTACTCGATACCAAAACATCCCGACTGCCGTTCCTCCGGGCCTCGGCTAAGGGAACTATAGTCAGTAGCACGGAGTACTTTGATCTGAATCCACCAAAATCGCGTACTCCGTACTCCTTATATAAACCGATTATACACAATATACACAATATACAGCAATAAACTCCATTACCCTAATGTACTAATAATATCATCAACGGAGTGTACATTTGAATGCCGACCACATTTGAGAACCGGCTCCGCCCCCTCCTCTCACCCCTCTCACGACTCCTTATGAAGTAAAGGGTATCATTGCAGCTGCTGAGTTGCGGGCACACGCAGCCAAGCCTTGAAATCATATCATGCTTTGTTTCTGGTTACCTAATTGAATACTTTTACATTGACATATATTTGGGTTCTTGGGATCCTCCGAAAGATAGATAGGGCAGAAAACTGGTTGATTTTTCTACTCTCTAGCTCTTCTTTCTTGCTGACTTCCTCCGTTTACCCTTTCATAAATTTCTTTTACTGTACGGACATCCGCAAATTTGTATCAGCCACCAAGTCCAACCAGTCAATGTCTAATCGCAATTATAATGAAGATTTTTGTTAAAAAAAAAAATATTTCATTCTACATTCTACCCAATCGCTAATAACCCAAATCATGACGCTATTCCTCGATCCCGTCATTCCTCAATGCTCCTAATTAGCATTGAAAGCTGGCCAATTTAACCAGTCAAAGTTATTCATTTCCTCCCAAGATGTGCCGCCAAATGATGGCTCAAAAACATTGCCCGGTTGATTTAGCACCTGGGCAATCTGGTCATCCGACATTGTAGAGAATTGTACCATGTCTGGCCACAACAGCTGCTGGTCCATGAAGCTGGTGGGTGGTGCCGGTGGTGTTGCCTGCATTGGCTCTGATGAAGACGGTGTCGTCTGTCGCGCCTTTGTGGTTGTGGTTTTGGTTGTTATGGCTCGGTTGCTCTTTGATGGCACAGATACTCGTAGCAAATATCGAAGATGCTTCCCATACAGCACAGAGAGTCCATTCCGGTGAGGAGTAACTGTGCCAATCCGGTCCAACACACCAATGGCCTCTTCGATTAATCTTCTGATACTCGGTGCGAGCCCGGAGCCATCCGGAGCATACGCGCTGACATTCAGTGCAAAACACGCGGCAAAAGAAATCATAATGGCCGTGTTGTTAGGCATTGACTGCAGCTGTGATTCTCCTTGGATAGCAGCCCGCATCACGTTCAGAGCCGATGACAACCCGGCAGTTCGAAAGAATAGACGAACTTCAACTGGCGCCGTTGGGTGATTGATGATTCGTCCATACGTTGATAGGCGGGTATGGGCAACAAGAATCTCGACATAAGGTGGCAGACGACGTTCTACGATTATTTTTTTTACACAAGTCAGTGAGAGAAACTCCCTTTATTTTTATTTTTCCCACAACTCCTGGACAGAGGCTTACCAGGACCCAGACCAATCATCAAGCCCCATTCTGCAAGCCACTGGTCGAAGAATCGTTCTATAGCTCCTTGTATTCTGGACTTTGTGTTAGAGAGGCTCTAAAAGAAGAATTCTGGAGGAAAGGCTTAAGACATACGACCGCGCCACTAATGATCCATCGCTATTACTATTCTGAGAGCTATCGCAAAGTGCTCGAACTGTATTGAAAAGGCCGTCCTGCATTTGAATCAGCAATTTACCATGCCAGAGAGAGAGAGAGAGAGAGAGAGAGAGAGAGAGAGAGAGAGAGAGAGAGAGAGAGAGAGAGAGAGAGAAGAAGAAGAAGAAACGCTAAATGCATTCTCTTACCAAATCTCTTCTCATCACAGCCATAGACGCCACTGGGCCATCCTGCTCGTCAGCCAGAGGGTGCCTGTGCCAGGTATCGCAATCCTTGAGGTTTCGCGTGATAGGAATCATAAAAGGCCGACCGCGAGCCAAAGCCATTCTGGATTGTTTTTTTATTTATTTTTAGTTTTGCATTCTTTTGGTCAACGATATATTTGGGGGGTTATATGATGTTTTTTTTTTAATATTGGCACTCACCCTCTTTCAACTACAAAAAGGGAAATGTAGCATCTCTCTCGTGCGCGAAGCAACAACTGGCCCTGTTCTGACCATGGGTCAACATCTGGAAATCCATCAATTGCAAGAGCCACTCGTGGGTCTAGACACTCTCCCCTAGATACCGTCGTCGATCCCGACTCGAGAACATCCATGGACATCAAAACTTTATGAAGAGAAAGGTCGAAAGCAATGGTGGTGGCCGTTGAGATGTACATGCACGTCTCGTCGTCCATGGTGTGATCTCCCGGAAAGATCCACGGTATGTGTGTCATGAAAGCTAAGACAATCTCAACCGATTTGTACTTGTCATTCGTGACCTTTTGAGCCAGCATCTTGACATGGTTAAACAATCTCTTAGAAAGAGGGCCTGCGGTAGGCATAAAAAGCGTAGATGCCGCCATGACTGTGGTGAAGAGAAAAGCCGATCGACTGCGCGTATACGCAGCTGTGTGAACCCGGGGAGAAAGACCCCATCTTGTGTGGACGAGTTTGGAATAGAAACTGCAGAAGAAAAGGAAAGAAAAAAAAAAGAAAAAAAAAATATGAGCCCAAGAACGTTTTCTTAATTTTTTTTTTTTTCGCACTAATAGCTGGAGAGAAGGGAAAGGGGAGGGTGAAGGGGGGGGGGCTTTTGTCTCACTAGTTGAATAACGACTCAGCCTCGTCCATGGTAACGAGGCCGAGATCAACCGGGTCAAGGTCTTGACCAATATCGAGCTTCACTTTGGCTTGTGAGAAGAACTGCTGGATCTTAAAAGACTCGGGATCGTGTTTGGAAGAAGAGGAATCATGCTGACGCGGGTTCTGAGGTGAATGCCGACGGTTACGACGATCACTAGGCGGATGAAAGTAAGACGCGCGCGCAAGCAGCTGGAGAGGGTTCTCAGCATCATCAATGGCCAGGCTCTCCTCGGTACGCTGTACGAAATCGGCCATTGACCTTTGGCCGGCGCTGTCGATTTCATCATCTTGGTCACTCGAGGTTGAACAACCTTCACCTTCTTCTTCTTCTTCTTCAACTTCTTCTTCATCATCCTGCGTGTTGCTTCGTGAACCTTGCCTGGACGAGTTTTCAGCCGCATCCTCGTTGGCATCTACGTCATCAAGCAGATGTCTCAGACTTGCCACAAGGTTTCTGTCTTCAAGACCTCGTGGTTCTCCAGACTTGACGCGCTTAACAGCCTGCTGGATCTGATAAAGCGCCTTTTCGAGACCCACACGCTTGCTTTACTGCCTGGTCAGCTGTTTGATCTCTCACTCTCTCACACGCTCTCTCACACTCTCACTCTCTCTCTCTCTATAATACAAGGGTATATAGAAGGGATAGAACTGCTTGCTTTTTAATGCCCTTTTGTCTGCCAGGATGAAACTCTGGGCGAATACACTCGCAATTAAGATGTATGCATCGTCTACATTTTGCCTCGTAAGGCATCCAATCGCACTTGATCTTGCTGCGTCGACAGACGAGACAGGCGGCCTGCTTCGGACGCGGCGGTTGCTCTGTCATGATGCCCTTACAGATCTTATTTTCCGAGTGTTTTCAACAAATTGGCATGGCGTCGAGAACACACTAAGATATGATCACTCTAGATAGGAGAGTTTTTTTAAAGAAATTTTGGAAATGGAAAATAAAGGATTCGATGGGCTTTGTTGGCTGATCGGGGAGAGCGGCAGGTTTGATAGACGAGGCCATCACGGGATGGTTTCTTCGGAAAGAAAGAGGCGCATTTCACAGTGCAGAATGTCTTAAAATAAACGCAACGTTTTGCTAGTCTAACCCGCTTTGTCTGAGCCATATCGAAGGGTTTGAAAAAACATAGTAAGAAGGCAAAAAAAAAAAAAAAAAAAAAAAAAAAAAAAAAAAAAACGGTATAACTGCAGCCTTACCGAATGCCGAATGCCGGTCTTCCGGGCCGCCCATTAGCATTTGTCTGTTACAATATCTTGATGCCGTCCTTCAAAATCCAGCCAATTACTTTGGCATATTTATATATCCTCCCTAAGTATAACAAGGAATGGATGGTGCCATGGTGGTATTTTCTTTTTGTTTCATTTTTAGAAACATGCAGCAGCTTCCCTTCTTGCTGCCGCTGCCCGAGTCTTTTTGAGGAAGATTGTGTTGCACCTCATAAGTTCTTTTTGATTTATTTGTCGAATAAGGCCTCAAAAAAGGGAGAATGGAGGGTAATGGAGGACTCCAGAACTTAGGGCAAAGGCATCTTGACGCCACTCTTCAATCAAATGCCTAGTTAAGATCAAGATTAGTAGTACGAGTACAAAGAATCGTTAACTCTCTGCGCTATGTTATGCCTTTGGGAGAATATGAATGTGAGGCTGTTTCGCCGCAAGGGGGTATAAAGTAAATAACACAACTTGGCATCCAGTATACGAGTATGTGTATGTATGTAGGTATCCGTAAGTGCCCGGGATGCTAAAGTTATCACCAACCCAAACCGTCAAACCTATCGCGGACATAAGCCGGGCCAGCCAGCCACTTGACGTAATTGAGCACTGTCTTTTCAAGGCCTTCTAAAACAAGACGCTGCGAATGACGAAACCAAACCAGCTGCAGACACACTCTTTCAAGAGGTTTTACTCCCCCGTCACATCGGTCAGGGATCTCGCTCTCTTCGGAGGAATACAAGTAAGGAGTGAGTTACTTACTATACTCTTATGTAGCGAGCCCTTGTCTCCCCCATTTGCATTACTTGTATTATAAACAAAGCCCGCGGCCTGCGATTCTCATCTCCTACTAGGTAAATGAATGAGGTTTTAGCAAGCATCTTTTTTCTCTCAATGGTATTGATCAACATGAGTCAGATGATCGTCTCGTCTTCTTTTAGAACAAACGTTTGAAAACCAATCTTTGTCAGCGGCGCTTTCTGCATAGAGTTGGCCTATTCTCGGTAGTAGTCATGAAGATCAAAATATGCAACATAAGAAAAATGCAACATAAGAAAAATGCAACAGTTAGAAATACTACGCATTTACTTGCAGTAGTACTCGTAGTTCTTATTCATGTATATACCCGTATGTACAACAAGAATAATGTGAACCAGTTCGGCATGCCCGCCGCCATGGGCATGACACTAAAATTCACCGGTATGAATGGAGAAGATGGAGAAGCTGGAGAGCGTCGCCACATGGGCATTCCAAAACCGTCTGCTTACCCCATGCCTGTGCCTGTACCTGTGCCTGTGCTGTCTTTTTTCGTTAAACTGCTGCCTGGCATCGTTTGATCCACTCGAGCATCTTAGTATTATGTTTGCTTACTTGTACGAGTATGTATTATGTACTGGCCGCATTCCGAAGCAAAACGTTGATTCCGAACAACAGCAACAACAACAACAACAACAACAACAAAAGTCGGTGCGATAACTCTAGAGTCACACCCCAAGTTTTTTTTTTTTTTTTTTTTTTTTTTTTTTTTAATTTTTTTTTTTTTTTTTTTTTTTTTTTAATTGTTTGAAAGTTTGTAGGCCTAGAATATTCCATTACTATTACATTAGATACTTACTTAATACTTGATAGGCCCTCATAATTTGTATGAACAAAACTTGGGGTTGCAATTTCCCCCACACACATGGGCTCCGTCCGATGACGAACAGTGAAAAGCGAGGCCAATAGCAACAAGGTATCACGAAAGAAAGATCGCCCGCCATGATTACTATATTCTGTCTGGCGCGTGCAAGGATTCACAATCTTGTTTGTCAAAAAATCAAAATTCCTCGTGGGTGCAGCTCCACTGCAGCAGCAAAAAAAAAAATTGAAAAAGGCGTGGCCCAACTTGATCTTCTCCTCTCTAAACCCGGCCAACAGCCAACCACATATATAGTTTTAGTCAAATCAAACAATGCTCGAGTCAAAGCTTCCATCCATTTTCAACTTTCAATTTTTTTTTCTTTCTCATTCAAATGACATGAGGCCCACTTTAGAAACTTCTTAAGAAACTAATACCTACTTGTACAAACCAATGACTTGAAGGGGGGGAGGAGGTGGAGGAGGAGGAGGAGAAGTTGGAAGCATCAATTATCAGTTACAAGAAAAGGCCTCCACAGTAATTGCTCCTTCAACGCTCTCACATGGGATTTTGAGACAGAAAAAAAAAACCCCCCAGACTCCATACCACCCTAACCACTACATACGTGTATGCAAAGTGCAGCTCTTCTCCTAATCTGATTTGCAGATACGGTATCTCATACAGGTACAAGTAAGCAAATACTTGATCCGACTATAATTACCTTAAAAAAGCAGGGGTGCCTTGGTAAACACCAAGAAAAGAACTAAACCATTAGTACTTTGTAATAGCCCCAAGACGAACGCCACCTACCACAAAAAACAAGGCTCAACTCCGCTGCCCTGGCAAGGATTTCTTATTTTTTATTCTGCTGCCTGAAACTAACCTCATCTGTGCTGCTTGGACTCGAGCCAAGCGCCTCCCCCCATTCGACGCCTCATCCGCGCTTTGCCCTCAATCCTGGCTTTCTCTTGACATGGTTAAATCCCTCCCGGTTGTTACTTGTACTTGATGACAAGGTCATTGGTGGAGGCCATGTACTTGCCGCAATGATCTAAGGCTAACGGCACATGTCCAACTGCCGCTCATCGATGAGGTTTCCTTCTCTCTATATTTTGCCTGTATTGTTACTTGTCTTATACAATGTCTCTGGTCAAATCCTGTTAATGCCTCCTCCTACCATAGAGTCATTCCCTCCATCACCGCGACTCTTATTGTTGTACCCAACCCTCCCTTCACAATGTGACCAGGTTCCAAGGGTGTGGGCCACAGCCGAAGCGAAGCCACTTGGTTCCCTTCTACTCCGCAATCAAACCCCAAGCTTATTCAGGTCCATCCTCCAGATCCCCAAACGAACCAACTGTCACTGATTCGGCTGAGTGTCAATAGCTGGTGGTATGAGGATGGTCCCATTGCTGGTCTTTCTTTCTTGGCTTCAAAGCTAGGGCCTCCCCTCCCCCCCTCTCGTATGTACGCATGTATGTACTGAGTAATACGGAGTAACGACCCTACTCCCATGGGGGTGGGTTTTTTGGGGTTACCCTTCGCTGCTATCTGAGCTCCAGTACAACAATCTTTTATATATATATATATATTGAGGCCATCTTCCCCATCCATTCCGCGATGAAACCCTAGATTTCATGCAGGGCATTGCTTTGCTTCTCTTCTCTTTCTTCTTCTTTGGAATAATTAATGGGCAATTGGCAGTAGTTCTAAGCTTCAAATTTTATTACTACAACCCCGGAGTGTCAATTGTTTCATTGTATGAATCATTTGACTTACTACCTAGCTGCCGGCACATCGAGTGACTACCCAATCCAGCACAATGGCGTCTAAAGAAGACAAGATTGGTGCTGAAGTGCCGCATCAGGAGCACAATGAGAAGATGTAAGTCTTTCTCTCTTGCCTCTCTACCTGAAGAGGGTCAAATTAATTAGCAGGTCTTTTTTTTTTCTTTCCCTTATCGTTACTTGACTAACACGACGCTCTCTTCTTTCTTGTAGGATCCGTGACTACTCTCCTGGAGAGACGGGTCAAAAGCTTGCCGATTTGACCGAGAATCTAGAGGGCGAGATTCGCAATCCTCTCAAAGGAATTCCGGTAGAGACCCTCTTCGCCAATGTTGCAGAATTTCAGAGGACCAAAGGTCTACCCGATGACCTTCTTCCCCTGCTGCAGAAGGGCGCCCTTGTGGCACAAAATCCTGCTGCTTTTGAGAGCTTGGATGAGCTCGATGACAGCGAGAAACTAGCCTTGAGACAGGAAGTTACACATCGATGGAAGCACCCTTGGTCTCTTTACTATACCATTGGTCTTAGTTCCATTGCCGCTGCTATTCAGGGCTGGGATCAAGTAAGCCTCAAAGTGTCTACATGACGCGTCTTTTTCAATTTTTTTTCTAATTTCTCCTCTTAGACTGGCTCAAATGGTGCCAACTTATCTTTCCCTACTGCCCTCGGTATTCCAGACAGTGCTGGCTCATCTTGTGGGCCGGACGCCAATGTCGGTGATTGTGCCAAAAATAGTTGGATCATTGGCTTCGTGAATTCGGTGCCTTATATTACTATCTGCTTGTTGTAAGTTGGTCCGCCGGTCATTCGGTTTAATTCTATGAATTCTTCGTTTCTATTTTCTATCCTTTTCATTTCTCGTTATTAACAGCCTTATTAGCGCTGGATGGATAGCCGATCCCCTCAACGATCTCCTCGGCCGTCGTGGTACCATTTTCATTGGTGCCATCTTTTCTCTCCTCGCTCCCTTTGGTATGGCCGTCTCCCAGACTTGGGGACAACTTGCAGTATGCCGGTATGTGAAGTGACACCTATTCTAAGCTCAATTTTTTTCTCACTAAGATTATTTCCCCCACTCTTTAGTATGCTTCTCGGTATTGGTATGGGTTTGAAAGAAGTAACGGTTCCTGTCTTCTCTGCTGAAAACGCTCCCGCTTCTATTCGAGGTGGTCTTGTCATGTCTTGGCAAGTGTGGACAGCATTCGGTAAGCCTTCTCAACTGACAGACAAAGCAAGGCCTTTTAAAAAGCCCAAAGTTCCTCTGAGAACTGACTTGTAAATATTTAGGTATCTTCTTGGGCACATGTGCTAACCTTGCCGTCGGTCGGACTGGTGATATCGCATGGCGCCTTCAGTTTGCTTCTGCCTTCATTCCCGCCGTCCCGTTGGTCATTGGTACATACTTCTGCCCCGAAAGTCCTCGATGGTACCTCAAGAAGGGAAAACATGAGAAGGCTTGGAAATCGCTTCTGCGACTCAGAAACCACCCTGTTCAGGCTGCTAGGGATCTCTACTACATTCACTGCCTTTTGGAACAGGAAGAGCTACTCATCAAAAAGGCCGGCCTCAAAGTCACCAACAACATGTTCACTCGCTTCATTGAGCTCTTTACTATTCCTCGCATCAGGCGCGCCACTTGGGCCTCTGGTATTGTCATGATCGCCCAACAGATGTGCGGAATCAACATCATCTCCTTCTATTCGAGCACCATCTTCAAGCAGAGTGGCATTTCGGACTATACAGCTTTGTTGGCAAGTTTCGGCTTTGGTGCGATCAACTTCATCTTTGCCTGGCCTGCTGTTTGGACCATTGATACATTTGGCCGACGAGCTCTTCTTCTTTTTACCTTCCCCAACATGTTCTGGACCTTGCTTGGTATGTACCAGTCCTCCCCCTCTCCCTTCTTCTGTCCCCCCCCCTAAACTTATATATTCATAACGAATCTCGACTAACCATTCGCGCGCAGCTGCTGGTCTTTGCTATCTAATCCAACCTGATGTCGAGAATAGCACTGCTAGAATTGGGGCGGTTGCCACTTTCGTCTATTTATTTGACGCCTTTTACTCCCCAGGTACGCTCTTATTTGGGAACCCCCCCCCCTCGTTTTTCGTTTTTGATATCTTAGAAGCTGACTGCGTGGATAAACAGGAGAGGGTCCCGTTCCATTCATGTATTCGGCAGAGGTTTTTCCATTGTCCCACCGTGAGATTGGCATGTCTTGGGCTGTGGCAACGAACAACTTCTGGGCCTCTGTTCTGTCTCTCACCTTTCCACGAATGTTGAGCGTTATGACTGCTCCTGGAGCCTTTGGTTTCTATGCTGGCCTTAACCTGGTTGCTCTGGCCCTCATCTTCCTCTTCGTCCCCGAAACCAAACAAAAGACACTTGAGGAACTCGATTATGTTTTTAGCGTTTCAGATCGCCGCCACGCCCAATACCAGCTCACTGAAGTCTTGCCATGGTGGATCAAGAGATATGTTTTATTCCGCAAAGTCGGCCCTTGCCCCGTGCTCTACCACGATGAGAACAAGGAGCAGGCGCTGGCTGGGCGTGCCTAAATTTTTTTCTACCTATTAATTACCTCAGTAAGGGGCGTGGTGTATGGAAACAAGGTCAGGAAGGAGTATGATCAAGATACCACTTGCTTTTTATATTCGAACAACTCATGCGTTACGATGGTTGAAAACAAAGAATTTGTATAATGGAGCTTTGCGATGTGGTTAACAGGTTTACTGGTGGGAGGGCAGATAACATTCATGCTGTGTCTCTGCGAGGCATTGGAAGTGGTTGGATAAATCGCTATCCTTTAGATATTATATCAATTTTACAACCTGTGATTTTTAGTTTTATTTGATGCTGTGACTTCGTAATACATTGATTTTGTGATTGTGCACACAGAATTTAGAGAAATTATATCTTAGGAATGTGTTTTTGTTTTTGTTTTTAACCAAGTCAAGCCTGTTCATAAGGTAAAGAAACCAAGACTCCTTTGTCATTTCAGTTCTGTTTGATCTAGCGTGATTATCATGCAGTATTACTAGAAGAATGTGTAATGTAGGTGATTAGACATGGATTCTAGGGTACCAGCAGGCCGCTTGGTGCTGAGGTATTGAGCGTTTGGCTATTCTAAGAGCTATTGTTGTTTAACCTATTGGTTCTTATGAAACAAATCTTTATATTGAAAAGTCACTTGATTGTTTCTCTACTCATATCCCAATATTTAAGCCAGTGCCACTCAAAGAGCGAGAGCCTGCTGAGCAGCGTAGTGAAGATATTGTTTGTATACATCCTATTCCATACACGGAGGGACGAAGATGAAGCGTACTGACCATTTCAGAGCTCACATTCCACCAGTCCATATATAGATAGTCTCACTTACACAAAGAGGACAGATGCTTCCAAAAAGCAAAGCACCGCAAGATGATCCATAGAAATAGAGATTAATGGACAATTTGGATCCAGAGTTGTGAGACGTTTACGGCTTAGTAGCAATATTTACAAATCGTTCTTTACATTACTTTGAGCTGGTTACACTTAATTGTTCCTAACTCTTAGATCAACAAACACGGCCAGCTTTCGTTCCTACAGAGAAATATTCATCATCCATCAATACAAAGTGATAGACAGACAAGCACGCTAAGTTACTGGAAAGAGCTCATGTACTTCATATTGGCGTTGAATTGGTGAACATGCTATACAATGCGCGGTTCAGCTCATGCAGTGGTTCAAGCTAAACCGTGGCAATCTGTATTTGTACGGAGTACAGTGGTGCCCTTAAGTATGATGGCCCAAGGAATTTTATAATTACAGCACTTATACTTCAGGCCGCTTCATAAACGCGGGCCATAAACGCAGGCTTATTATATAAATATAAGATGTACTTTATTACGCTCACAAAGATAGCCTAGGTAGTTAGTCATTGACATAGTAATAAGATGCATCATCTATTTTTATTCTCTATATAATAAGATTGCTTAATATAGTACTTTGTCCTATTTGCTAATACATGATCTCTGTTCCTTGATTTCTTTACTTGGGAACCTTACTCTACACTTTGAAATATTACATAAACTACGCTATACAACCCAATTCCATTGTCGCTAGGATAATCTTTGCTCTAGTAATATTAAAGGGCCGATAAGTTATTTATGTAACAAAAATGCTGGTATCGGGTGTAGTATCGGTATGAAGTGTCAAGACTGGCGAATGTGTTTGCTATTTAGGGTAAAACGTTCTGTTGCATAGGATAGCCCACTTCTTGTCATTACCTTATCAGAATCAGAATAGAACTCCTCTCTTACCAAACAGTGATCAAGAGAGACACCCAAGCCCTCAAGGATACTCTAGATAAATCCATCAAGATATCCTTCGAAAAATTCCGTCCCTATCACTTCAAGGCCTGGAGCGAGCCAACAGCCTAGTTAGGAAAGGATGCTTAAGACACTATCTGTTACATAATAGATAGAGATATGAAATCGAGCAGGCAAAAATATTGGAGTCAATGTTGAGGAGAAAGTTGAGAGGGGAAACGAAAGTTTGATCTAATATGTAAGAGGTTTAAAAGTAAATGATATATGTAAGACGTTTCAGAAGTTCCCTTTTTTTTTAAAAATAATAATAATGATAATAATCTTATTTGCCTTTTAGGCTCTTGGCATGGAGATGTAGCTGCTACGATGAGTAAGATGAGTAAGATGGGACCGGGAGACCATTTGAGTTGGAAGTTAATTGCGAATACGAAGGGCTTACGGCGTTGCAATATGAGCTCTCTTGTTCTTGGTATTGGATTCTTCTTCAATTCGGTAAGGGTGTTATATACTGTTGACAAGATGGGTCAATGATATAATGAAACACATCCAATTAGTCATTTATAATCCAGTAAGCAATGGCCACACGATGAGACGAAAGTCATTTCTACTACGTTTAGCGGGCCGGTTTATAAAATGTCCTGTTCTGGACCTTGCTTACACTTATCTGTCGCGTTGCCACAGCCACGTTGTTGTCTTTGACTCCCCTTGCTACAATGCAGCTCCATCACGACGAGATCAACAGGTGATCAAAAATAGTTTAAAAACAGTAGATTGGGAAAAGATGGATCACATTCAGCTGAGCTGAGAAAGATCAGTTTTGCAGGTGGAGCTCGGGCCGTGCGAAGCATCCAAGTGCAGAACACCTCCCCGGGCGAGCCGTAAGTGGGTTTTTGCAACGCTCACAAACATACGACCACGAGGATCATATGTATATCTTACTCCGTATTCCGTAAGCCGATCCTTTGACAGACTTCGGTGCGAACCCGCATTGCTCTCCAAGGCTTCCATTCGAAATGGTCTGGCCAATGGTTGGTTGGTTGGTTGGTTGGTTGGTTGGTTGGTTGAAGGCGGTTTAATGTTCTGAATATGCTTCCGTACCAAAGAATTGCCCACTTCCCGCTGATTATGCGGCTGATGCAGTTGGAATTCAATTGCTTAGCTGCAAAACTCAATTCACAAAGCCTTTACTCCTCCTTCACGATGCTTTCACTCAAAAGTAAGCTCATATCGCATATCGCATATCGCATATCTAAATATGCGGGCGTATTATTCATATATTCTTCGCAAAGAGTACGCCGTCGGAACCAAGAGGGGATCCGTTCCAAGGAGCATGGATCTCGGCCTCTTACCAAGAGAAATAAATAAGCATTTTGTGGCTGATATCTGTACTTGACCAATCGGCGGCGGAATTGAAGTGTAGGTACGAAAGACAGGATGTAGTTATCACATCGCAGGACAATCCATCGTGGCCTAGAACTGCCGCGACTTCAGAAGCGTAAGGGCTGAGAGACTGGGGGTGCGCAGTGGCCCGTTGCTTGGCAGTGCAAAAGAGTCTGGAAGCTTTTTCATCCTCGTGATGGGCTTTTATTGCAGTCCCCTTGGTGCATATTGATAGCGCCATGGGCTTCTCAATAGTCGTCGTAAGGCGCACGGGGGGGG
>JACBYL010000964.1:0-13193 GCA_015266385.1 Trichoderma oligosporum
ATACAGGATGGCCCTACGAATCTATCCAGTGTGTATACATACCTGACATTGAAGCCATAGAATGCATCAATGGTAGATGAAACTGCGGCTGTCGCTGATAAAAAAGTGCCGCAGTGCTAACCTTGTGACCTGTACTAATAATAATAAGTCTTGATGTCGTCAGTATGGAGATGCTACTAAACCTCCATAATTTTTGTCGAATATCTTTGATGCGGTATGGCCTGGGAAAAAAATAAATGCAACTTGTATGCCTACGAGATGCTCCAGACACACGCGTTCGTTCCAAATTTATTTCTTGGGGGAAAATTTTCTCTTTCCAGTTGGGTGTGCCTACTTCGAGGAAGTGCATGTCGATTCCCAATTTTTGCAGGCAAAAATAGTTAGAACTAGCTGTTGTCAACAAAGCAAATACCAATCCTCAACATAATTATCCCTCCCTTCACGCGGCGCAGGATTCGACATGATATCATTCTTAGTTTTGAGTGTCCGAGATAATGCAATTTTTCTTTTGTTTTTGTTTCATTGCTTTATCGACCGGCGTCTATGACCAAAGATCGAGCGTCGACGTTCATTTTTCGTCAAAACTCGTAGTGTATGCACGCAAACAATGTCCCCCATACACCAGACCGAAAAAGCAAAGCCGAAACCTCCATCCACCATCCACCATTCTACCAAGAAACACCTTTACACCTCAGCAATCTCCCTCAATCGTCGCAGAGTTGATCGCATAGCAGCGGCAGCGGGTGTGCTGTTGGGACTTCATGTCAGTATTCCAAGTCATATTTGCTCGTTCAGGAGATATACTCCAAGCTGCATGGGTCGTTTAATGGAAAAGAAAAAAGAAACGTACGCAACAGTGTAGGCACCGCCGGCAATGGTTCGCTTGCAGGCCTTGCAGTTCCAGATACCAACAGACTTTCTTCGGACAGTGGTCTTGCCGCAGAAGGTGCAGGTGTACTTTGCGTGCTGCGTGATTTCCATCTTCTTCACCTGCTTTCGCAGGGAGGCACCGTAACTGTAAAAATCAACCGCATTAGTCGCCAGTTCGTCCTAGTTTGCTTCCGCCATGAAACAGGTTTCTCGAGATTCTAATATCCATGTTCGTTGAGGTTGCCAATGGATGGAGCCAAAAGTATCTGACAGCTCTTCCAAAAAAAAAAAAAAAAGAATTTCTTTTAAAGCTCTTCCAAAAAAAAAAAAAAGAGAATTTCTGTTGTACGGCAGTCGTAGAAGGTAATTGAAATCTCGCTTCGTCGGGCTCCGGGTCGATATTTCGTGTGTTTGGGGATAAATGAATGGATAGGCATTTCCAAAGACTCACCGAGTACCATATTTACCGCTGAAGATATAAGTTAGCAATTATTCATTTAATAAATTTAAAAAAGCCTTTACATACGTCACGCCGACCTTCTTGGTGCGCTTGGTCATCTTGACGGATTTGTGTGAGGGATGTGGATGTTTGGATGCTTGACTTCGGTTGGAGGCTAATCTCGTGAAAATGTGCTGGGAGAGCTGGAGTTGTGATTTTCCTTAGGGCACGCACGTGAGCGACGGCCCAAGCGAAGCCCCACCAACTATTTTGTCTCAAAATTTATTATCGATAAGAAACAATTGATCGATCACGTGACTATCCATACAGCCAGCCAATATGGAGATTAATAAACATGCGTGGAATCCGACACTCATTATCTCGACATCTCAGGTGAGACGGTTTGGACGATTAGAATCAATATTATCTACCAGTAGTATTCAATAATTACCAAAAAACGCATAATCGCTGCGAGCCGTAGCTTACTTTACCCTTATGTAGCAATATCCTATCTAGACGTAGTTCAATAGAAAGCTACCTAGGAATATCTCAAAATCTACATCGCTTCCTTGCGTACTAGGGGCTCTTGGAATACTAGGTAATCTTCTTCCATCCAATATACAAGTCAAATGCATCAATGGTACTTTGTCCTCCAAAGGTCGCTGAAGCATACCAATGTTTTTGTATAAGACATCCATCAACTTAAGTATTGACGAAGCTATAGTGGGGGAGTAATACATCTGTTAGCGCTTGTTGTACTCTGTACTTTGCTCCTCGTATTGCGCACTACGGAGACCTCTAACACTCTGTACAAAGTGAGCCTAACCGCCCGTAGCTCTTCGCCAAATCTAGACAGCGAACAGAGGTCACGGATAGGCATTACTGATCCGAAGAGAAGCGAGCTTTTGACATTCTTGGGGTGGCATGTTATTTGTTTTTAAAATATGAAGAAGCATACTATATCGAGGATATTTAAGGCGTATTTGTCAGCTGGTGCTTTGATATAAGGACTTCAGAAATCAGCCACAGCAGAGCTTCACAATCGAGATATCGACCATCTTACTGACAAAGTCCGCTCATCGCAACTTATAAAGCCTAGTAGATGCTCTCTCTACCTTGAATAAACCTTTGAAATATACACGCATCCAATGTTCCAATTACAGATGCACCCTAAGAATTGCAGTATCATTAAGAAAAAAAAATCCTCTTTGTCCCATACCGAAAAAAAAAAAAACGCCTTCCACACATGTCTTCCTATAGCCGCGTGGATACCTTTCCATCTAATCATCGCCATCCTTGTCCATTTGAGTCTCCTGGTCCTCGGTGTCGTAGTTACTCATCTCAACATCATCGTCATGAGCCTCGGGCTTTTCTGACTCGGGCTCAACCTTGGCACCCTTCTTAGGAGACTCGTTATCAGCATCAACGTCGGCATCAACATCAACATCAATATCAGCATCGGCTTCAGCTTCAGCCTCAGCCTCAGCCTCTGCCTCTGCCTCAGCTTCGGCCTCGGCCTCGGCATCGGCAGCGGCCTTGTCATCTTCTTGAGATTTACGCAATTCATCGGCCTTGGCCTGGAATTCATCTTTTTCAGCCTCCGGCAGTTCCTCCCAGGCACGCGTGAGCTCCTCCTCGATATTCACATCGCCTTCTTCATCCTTGTTCTTAGCTTCGAGAGCTGGCCGAGCCTCTTCGCAGTAAAGTTCAAACGGGTTCTTGGGCTCCTTTGAGGATTTGGTCTTGCCATTGGCACGCGAGGAATTCTTGGCCTGACTATTGGATTCAGAGACTGGAGAGGTGGGCTCCTTAGCGGCGCCTGACTTTCCATCGGCATCAGCTGGGGCGTTGGATTTTCGATGGCCTTTCTTAATGCGCAACGGCTTATCCTTAGGCTTTCGGGGGTTAGCATTCGATTCAATTGGTATATCGAAGGAGGTTGCCTATTTCGTTACACTCAAATATCAATACTGAAAAAGGGTGTTTTGGTGAGGAGAAAGAGTAAATCGCAAAGCGTATACTGGAAATTGAATGGTTTGGAAAGGAGCTGGAAGAAGAGGAACGAAATGGACACGCCAGATGGCGCAATGTAAATAAAAGAAGAAGAAAGCCAAGGGAGAATATATCAAAAGAAAACGAAAAAAAAAAAAAAAAAAAAAAAAAAAAAAAAAAACAGCAAAATAGCGAGGGCATATCTTTCGCTCTGCAGCTGCTTTACAAGATCGTAGCTAAAGAATGATTCTGATCACTGATACTCCATACAAGGGCTCGTGATGCACACTCTCTGCGGGAATAGATCCATCCTTGGCTTAGTCACCATATATGGAGTACTAGGAATCATACCGTAGGGGGTGGGCTCGGACTGCCCTCAGAGTCCTCGACATTGGTGCTGGTGCGCTTTGCCAATTGTTCCAGCAAAAACGCCCTTTCTATCCTCAATTTCTCTACCTGGCGCTTAATGCGAGCTAGCCGGAGTCTGGCAGCGTCGTTGGCTTCTTCGACCTCATTTGTTCGATTCTTCAATTGGACACACTTCCGCCGGTAAGCCTCCTCAACAGAAGGTGGTAATGGAGAGGGCACGCTGGCTGGCTCGATGTTAGCCTCAGCAACCAACTTTCTCTTTGTAGGCATGGTCGGTAGTCGTGACGAATGTCGGGGGACGATGCGATGCGATACGATGCGATGCGATACGATGCGATACGTTGTTATGTGATGGTGACGCGAGGGAACGAGAGAGGTAAACTTTTTTATCCTCTTTTTTCTTCCCTCTTCCTTTGAAGCGGCGATGTTCTCGGGGACGCAAAAGACGCGGCACAGTAACAATGCGTGTGCGATGAGAAATGCAGTAGAGAAGATGGTTGTGTTACGAGAGTGAAAAAGGGAGGAAACAAAAGAGGCTTAAGACTCACGAGGCTGGGGCGCCATGACGATACGTTTGAAGATACGGTACTCCGTACTTTGTGTTGGATTACCTTAAGGCACGTCAAAAAGTACCAATCTACCTTTTTAATGGGTACCTTAATTACTACCGGTAGGTATATGGCAAAGGCGAAATAAATAAGGTACCCAAGGTGGTACTGACTGAAATGAATCGTATGTACAAAGTACCGTGGCTGAAAGGTGCCAAACAAAGCGGACCTTGTGTGCGAGAAAGAGACTTAAAGAACTTGAAGGACGCTCCACAAAGCGCGGGTAACGCGTTGTAGCTTGAAGTACTGAGTGGTAGTAGACAGTGTGTCGTAACTTTGAGTTGGTTGTGAGTGAGAGAAACAAATAAGATGATTAAACAGAAGGTAATAAAAAAAAAAGTAATGTAGACAGATACTGTGCAATTGCTTATGATTACAGCGCACTATATTTTCAGCTGGATTTTTCTTGTTTTCTCTTTTCTTTTCTTTTCTTTTTATAAAATCTTCAAGAGGAATGATTGGAAGGATAAGGGGAGGCGTGAGTTGAAATATTGGCGACAGCGGAGTAAACAAAACATCAAAATAGTAAAAGGGGAGAGAGTTTGGGCTATGAGGCTGTGATTTTAGAGAGCCCAGCAAGCAACTTTTAGGCTGGTCTAGCGCTTCATGGGCCAGCGTTGGTGATTCTGATGCTGCTATAGATAATGCCTTAGATAAGCTTGACAGGGTTGGATTAAAATTGAAGCCTTAGAGAGAAAGTTGGTACAGGCCTAGTACTCCGTACAACTGTTGGCTCTTTATTATTTCCTCCCAACTCATAGTATTACTAGGTATGTAGGTACTACCTAGGTAGATAACAAGAAGTATATATACCATGACCAAGTACTTACTAGTAGTCTTTTCCCCCTTATTCCATACAAAAGATTGTGGCCTCTTCTGTATTCTCTACTTAGTAGAAGCAATGGAGGGGCAGCTGGGAGCGGATTAACACCCCTTCCTGAGCGTCTCATGATTGGCCAAGCACAAAACGAAACTGCCCCTCCTGGCTACCTGCACGACCACACCCCTAAGATTTTACAAGAAGCTCTCACGTCTCTTGTGTGTGCATCTGGTGGGTGCAGCTTACGCAAATTTCTAAGCAGAGCATTTGAATCGAATCAACTGCCCTTCATGTCGCTCAACATCCCCAACGCGCCCAACGCGGGCCTTTTCAAGAAGGGCTATAACAAGTAAGTGCTATAAACCAAAGGGGGAGGGAGGGAGAGAAAGAGAGAAAAGAGATAGGCAGAGACTTTAGGGAGAGGAAGCATGGCCGCTGGACCCCGCCATCACGTACCATCATATCTTACTTAGCCTGAGAGTCGAGCCCTTGGCTAACAAGACAATCCCTTTACTTGTAGCTACGACTCAGAAGATGGAGCCGTGTTGCGAAATATTGATGCCTGCCGAGCCATCACCTCGACTGTCCAGACGTCTCTGGGCCCCTACGGCCGCAACAAAGTCGTCATTAACCACCTGCAAAAAATGATCCTCACTTCCGACGCCGCTACCATCCTCCGTGAGCTCGATGTTGTCCACCCCGCTGCCAAGCTCCTCGTCATGGCTTCCCAACAGCAGGAGGCCGAGATGGGTGATGCTACAAACTTGGTCATTGTGCTAGCTGGTGAATTGCTACGAAAGGCAGAGGATTTACTCCGCATGGGCCTCAAGACGTCTGATATTGTCATCGGCTATGAGAAGGCACAGAAGTTTGCTCTGGAGACTCTGGATGAGCTTTCAGTAGACAAGGTAGGAAATATCCAAGACCAAGCAGAGCTGAGCAAAGCTCTACGAACGGTCATCGCTAGCAAACAGAATGGAAACGAGGACTTCTTAGCAAATTTGGTAGCTGAGGCCGTCCTGGCGGTCTTGCCCAAGAACCCCGTCAACTTCAACGTCGACAACATCCGAGTGGTTAAAATCATGGGTGGTAGCTTGGACCAGAGCAGGGTTGTCAAGGGTATGGTCTTCCCTAAGGAACCTGATGGGTCGGTGAAGAAGGCTAGTCGGGCCAAGGTGGGCGTCTTCACATGTGCTATCGACACAAGCCAAACGGAGACCAAGGGCACAGTTCTTCTGCACAACGCAAAGGAGATGATGGACTTCACCAAGGGCGAGGAGGCACAGCTGGAAAAGGCAATCAAGGAGCTTCATGACTCAGGCCTACGAGTGGTCGTGTGTGGTGAGCGAGTGGGTGACTTGGCGTTGCACTACCTCAACCGATACGGTATTCTTTGCATTCGGATTCTCAGCAAGTTTGAGCTGCGAAGGATTTGCCGTGTTGTCGGTGCCACGCCGCTCGCTCGATTAGGGGCCCCCATGCCTGATGAGATGGGCAGCATTGACGTTGTCGAGACAATTGAGATTGGCGGAGATCGAGTCACGGTATTCAGACAAGAAGACGAAGTCACGCGCACTGCTACACTAGTGCTCCGTGGTGCAACCCAGAATCACCTTGACGACATTGAGCGAGCCGTTGATGATGGTGTAAACGTTGTCAAGGCCATCACTAAGGACCCCAGATTGGTTCCCGGAGCGGGTGCTACTGAGATTCAACTGAGCGCAAGGATACAGGCACAGGGCGAAAAGACGCCCGGCCTGAGCCAGTATGCTATCAAGAAGTACGGTGAGGCATTTGAGGTCATCCCTCGCACCTTGGCTGAGAGCTGCGGTCTGGATGCTACGGAAGTTCTCAGCACACTGTATGCCGCTCACCACAAGAGTGAGAATGGCGAGGCCGGTGTCGACGTAGAGAACGAGGAAGGCAATGGAGTTTTGAATGCGGCCAAGGAAGGTATTCTCGACCTTTTGGCGTCTAAGCACTGGGCCATTAGGCTGGCCACAGAGGCAGCTCGCACGGTTCTATCAGTTGATCAGATCATCGTGGCAAGACAAGCAGGCGGGCCGAAGCCCCCTGGCCCCAATCCTGTAAGTTTTTCTTCTTCTTCTTCTTCTTCTTCTTCTTCTTCTTCTTCGAATGTACGTAGGATTGTTACTGACTCTCGATAGAACTGGGACGAGGACTAAATGGGTTTCAAGTTTGTTTAAAAGTTCAAAGGAGGTTGGGGAATGGGCATACTGAGCATAGATATCCCGAAACCATTTGAGACAAGGCTATGTAAAATGATGGCATGGACAAAAACAAAAATGATAGAAATATAATCTAAGCTCTGAGCCATTGGCAGAGTAAATGAGAATATGAACCAAATTAACCAACCAGATTAACACATTTGCTTGTCATAACTGCTGCGTCAAGAGTGCGAGCCGTCAATCTTACTTACTCCCTATACTACCGTTGAACCCACCACCATCCAGTAATTCCATATCATTCACCGTCTGTAATTCAACAAAGACACTCACTTACTTTACTTAGTTCAGTAGCTGAATGAATAACGTTGCAACGAGATAATCATAAAAGCAAAGCATATATTTCAACATGATGCACGAAAACTATCTAACATCTTGAATGAATAGAAACTAAGTTTCTATCTCTCTCCCCTCTCTCTCTCTCTCTCTCTCTCTCTCTCTCTCTCTCCAGATTCTATTCCCATGATTCTTCATAATAATAATATATACCATGCAAATAGGAATGTATATGTATATGTATGTATGTTACACATAAAACGTTTTTGTTGACGCACGCACACAACTTTGTTTCTCGACCACCAAGTATTCTCCAAGGAATACTTGATAATATCCCCCCCTCCAATTATCAGATTCTATTCCCATGATTCTTCATAATAATAATATATACCATGCAAATAGGAATGTATATGTATATGTATGTATGTTACACATAAAACGTTTTTGTTGACGCACGCACACAACTTTGTTTCTCGACCACCAAGTATTCTCCAAGGAATACTTGATAATATCCCCCCCTCCAATTATATAACCAATCCAAAAAATCCAGAATCCAAATCCAGATAATAGAAAAAAGAAAAAGAAAGGACACAAAATCTAGTCGAACTAACATCAAAAGACAGTAATAATGAGAGCGCACATAATATTTTTTTTCCTCCTCCCCCCACCCAAAAAAAAAAAAAGTCATTGAGATTTTGGTAGCTTGCAAACAACAAGGGGTTATCATCTTGAATAACAAAAACAAAGGACAAACTAAAAAAAAAAAGACGAGGCGAAAGCCAACAAAATAATAATAAGAAAGAGATCAGTGGTAACTCTCTACTAAGACAGAGAGAGAGACGGGGGGAGAGGGGGAGAGAGAGCCTTCAAAGGGGTATACTTTTTGTCGGGGGAAAAAGCTGCAGCGTCGTAGATTTTCAACAAACAATTGATGATGACACTTCAACTGGTCGGTAAACAAGAGATCTTGTGTGCAAGGAAATGTCGTGAATACGTCGAAACGTTCCGAAGGGAATACGGATAATATTCCAAAAACAAACCCCCCCCCCCCATGAGATGCCGTAGAATTTTCAGGGGAAGGGGAGTGTGGGTGGAATGAAGATATAAAAATTTATAATAAAACAAAAAACCGCATCCCAAAACGCCATGGCCATGCTATAAACGAAACGTACGAGATTACCATTCGTTCATGACCAGAAACATTGAATCATGCCTCTTCAGTGATGCCGCCTTCGCCGCCGCCCTCTTCTCGCCATTCACGGCTGCGCTCTGCGAGACGCTTGATGCCGCTGATACGACCCGCCCATAAGCTCTCGATGGGACTGCGGGATGTGAAGGCGCGCTGAGAGCTAATAACTCCAATCGCTTGAAGCACAGCCTTGCGACTGTCGCGACCGAACACGGCAGGATGATTAATCCATTCTAGGCTGCTTTCCAATTCGGCATCGAGCGCAGAGACCGTCGTGGCGTCGATGCCAGCACCGAGCGCCAGTCCATCTGCAGAGCGCGATCGGCCTAGCGGAGGCGGAGGACCCAGCTGGGGGTTGGGTAAGCTATTCCCTCCAGATGATGTTGCCGACGTTGGTGATGGACTACGCTTCCGGTCTGGCGTTCCGGACCCTGAAGACCCATCGTTGCCTGGGTGCGACATTGAAGGTTGCGATTTGCTAGGAGGCACAGGGGGCAGGCCACCCTTGCCGAGGCCTTTAAGGATTGAGCGGGTCTCATTCAATAGTGTATGGGCACGATCGTGCTGGCCTCGGCTGACGAGCGTCAGAGCACGCGTAAGCATGTCCGAAGTGAGCAGTTCCATTCGCCTTTGCACGACGCTGGGGTGTGGAGGGATGGGCGGCGCATTCTGCCATCGGCTCTTCTGGCTGACGCCGGCTGGCAACAATGTGATGGCTAGCAGGGACGGCCGGGGCATCTGAGTGGTAGTACCATCCCGCAGGATGTCGCCCCAGGTGAGATCCGCCTGGATGAGCGGCACTTCTTCCACCGAGAGAGTCCTTTCAGTATCGTTATCCATTGGACCGCCAAGAGCCTCTAACCCTGAGACAATATTGTCCCACGCATCAGAAGGAAGCTGCTCCTGAGAAGAGGTATCAGGGAGGATGACGAGTTGCACCAATACATCGCGCTTGTCTCCAAATCGCAGGTCACCGAGTGATGCTTCAGCATCTCGGCCCGTTGCTCTCTTAGTGATCTGCAAAGCGCCGCTGATCTTGTGGAATTTAGCGGGCGATCCTTCAGGTAGTTTAAGTTTGAGCTTGACATTCTGATGGGACAGGGTCTGCATGCTACCAAAACACCCAGCCAGGCATTCCCGTAACATCATCCAGTCCTTAACATATGTGTACGATGCCTTGGTCCTCGTCGAAAGCTCAATCATTGTGTCGGGTTTATGGGTCATTCCCAATCCAAAAGAATGAATAGTAATTCTATAATTAAAAGTGTAATGTTAGAATATTGCTGTCCTTAAGGAAACAAAGAGGTAAAATTGAACACACACACACAAAAAAAAGGACAACTTACTTTGCAGCTTCTGCTCTAGAAACAACAAAATCGACAGAATCTGCATCAGACGTCGACGCATCACTAATGAGTAAAATGGTGGCTATAGGGTTGTTGTGCTTTCGCTGCATCAAAAGATCCATGGCAACGTTGGCGCCTTCAACTACATCAGCACGATGGCTCTTCTGTCCGACAGGCTTGATCGAGCCCAAGACATTGGACCAACCAGGCCAAGCCTTAGTGGTCATGCCAACGATGGGTACGCCGCCGCCGCCAGAGCCAAACGTAACAAGACCCATGCGGTCTCTCTCACCGAGAGTACTAACCATGAACCTCAGCGCGTCGCGAACCAGGTTGATCTTGACACCTTGCATTGATGAAGAAATGGGGACGACGATGACGACATCAATCGGAACGTGTACAGTGCCGGGAAGGCGAACAGTCTTGGGTGCCGCATTGGTATACTCTGTTTGAGCGGTAGTACCAGACTTGTGACCCCAAGAAGAAGCAATTGAGGACCCACGGTGTGGACGAGCCCGATTCCATTCCGCTTCTTCATCTGTCTCAGACATTTCGCCGCGATCCAGGTCAGGGCTTCTAACAGATGGAGCGAAGTCAACGGCGTTTAAGTCCAACAGGGCCTGGTTCCACAGCTTGAGTTGATTTCGGTTGTCAAAGCGTAGATGAAATTGAGGCAGTTCAGCCACAGACAAGTTCAATGTTAGGACATTCTCATCAATAGCACCAGTCTCCGTCACATCATTGAGGTGTTTCTTTATCAGAATAGATCCTTTGAGCGTGCAGCGGATTTGCTTCCGTGGAGCACCGTTTTCATCCCATTGAGACGCAAGCTTCTTCTCCTTGACGCAAATGAGCATCTCTGCAAAGAGATAGCATTCGAGTTCCTGCCAAGACATTTTATCCTTGCCCACCCGTAGCGTACCGCAGAGTCTCAATTGTCCAAATCTGCCGAAATCTAGGCCATGCCAATTGTCCACGCGGTTACGTAAATTCTCAGTCATCTCTTCCAAGACATCGGCAGATTCATAAGGAGAAAAGCGCGGGGCATTCGACGTCGATGTCAACATGGGCGGGGGTGATGTCGATCGAGGAGCAGTTTCGCCAACACCTGTAATAGAAGGCATTTGCGACTGCACCGGTGAGCCAATGTCATCTGGATCTGGTTGCCAGTTGTTGTCAGGAACTTCGACGGTAATGAGGCATGTGAGCGTCTGCTGTTGACGAGATCTGCTAATAGTAGGAAATTCGGAACGGACGGTGACAATCGGAGGCGGAATCGGATTTCTGGTAGCTGCACGAGGGCTGCTGGGCGTCGTCTCTGTGGTCTGAACATCATACTCATGGCGCCATTGAGCACTGCTCTGGGTTGTTTCCGGATAGCCATTGGATGAGGCCACTCCGGTACTGTCATTGCGAGCATGCCTCGCAGAACCATAGCGATCCGAATTCGCATCTCTGCCGTCGCGATGGCTTCCCCTGCCAATACTTGGGGTCTGTGGCATCTGCCGCCTCTGGGCACTATCAACACTGGGCGGCCTCGCTATCTGGCCTTCCCAGGCGGATGCTGGCGTAGCGGCACCAGCCCTTGACTCGGTGCCGGCAGAACGCACCATGTTGCTGATTTTGTCTACCTCTGAATTAGCGGCATGATTCAGCGTTTCCGCGCGTCTAGATGACGAACTGATGTCGAGGACATTGCCACCTCGGCTAGAGTCAAGATGCAGCGGAGCATCACAGGCTGGGCAGTATTGCGACTCCATCTCGCGAATGAACTCGTAGAAGCAAGCTTCGTGAGACACATGAGAGCAAGAAAACTGCAGAATGCGCTCGCCTCGCAATGTGTGCTCCAACGGCTCCTCACAAACCGCACATTCGCTGCCGACGAATGTCCTATCCCGCCGCATGCGGCCTCGTTCCGCGCTGCTCGACATGACGTTGTTGTCGATGCTCCCTACTCTTCTGGACGTGGAAGTGCTGGTGGTGCTCACAGACGCCCCTCGATGAAGAGAAGCAGTACTGCGCGCAGCTTGAGACTTGCTGGAGTGGCCTGATTAGGAGGTTTTATGTCAGTGACTCTCCTAAAGAGAAGGGAGGGCAAATAGCAGTAGATGTCATTGAGTGGAGGGAGAAGGGGGAAGGGAAGGGAAATTTAAGGGGAACGACTCGCGGCGCATATGAAGAAAGGCGGCGTATATAAACCAAGATATGGGAAGATGCGTACCCTCAAGATACAACGGAGCATCCGTTGCACGACTATCAGGCCTAAATTGAAGGTCGGCCGATCTCAATGACCGGGGACTGGCGATGATGCCCAGATCACCAAGAGCTGATGATATATTCTGATTCTTCCTCCGGCCGTTGTCGAAATTCTGATTCTTCTGTCTTCGGCTGAACATGGAGAAGAGCCACTAGCGGTGGGTCGCCAACAAATAGAAGCAATCGGATGTCAAAGAGAGTCGTGCTTCTCTTCTCTCTATCTTGCTTGTTTCAGCCAGTGCCGGGCCTTTTAATCTTAACCAATGTGTGTTGTATGTCGCAAGTTACTGGACATTTAGCTTAGTGGATTTTAGGTCGGCGTAGGGTTGAGCGTAGCGTTTCAAGAACGCCCGCGTCAGATGGTTAAAAAAGAAGAGACGAGTATAAAGGAGAGATCAAACAACAACTAGGAAGAGATGTTGAGAAGCACGAAGGAGATTGCCAAGCGTTTTGTACTTGTTATTGTATGCAAGTTTGCGCAAACAATTGGCGTTTGTATGAGTGAGGATACAACGCAGAATGAGGTAACCAGAAGAAAAAGAAAAAGAAAGAGAAGGGCGCTCCGCCAAGTAAAGTAAGATATCAAACTAGTTGAGGTAGGATTTGGAAAAAAGAAAAAGTGGTTGTGGTCGTTATTGGTGCATGCAGATGCGTTTCCAGGTCCTGGTTCGACAATGGCCTCTAAGCTAAAGAGAAGAGCGGGGACCTCGTGCGCATGGTGGTTGATGGCTGCAAGCCACTTAGGGAAAAAAATAATAATAATAATAGAATAATAATAATAA
>JACBYL010000097.1:0-42949 GCA_015266385.1 Trichoderma oligosporum
TACTAACATTCTTCTAAATGCAGGATTTCGTAGCCGTGAATCTTCTAGCATGAGACGAAGGACACAAAGCAAAATGGCAAAATGTACGGCATCCATCTGGCGTTTTAAAGGGGGGAGAATCCAACAACGGCGTCTGGGAATATGTAATGTGGCATGATACAACGAATGAAATGGCCCATCAAGGGGGATTAAAAATCATCCCTTCTGTTTTCTTATTCTTCTCTTCTTCTCTTTCTCTTCTTCTTCTTTTCTTGATAACTACCTTTCTAGACCTATATTGTGCATACAACAAAAATTTGAGTTTAAAAACGGTTGACTTTATTTTAGTAGTTCTGTGATACCCCCATATATCGCGCGATTACCTGACTATTCTCTAGAGTAGTTTACCTCCATATGACTTTGATGTAGACAACCTTGATTTTTCATCTATAGAGATGTTATGATGAAGTGAAAACCCATACGGCATATAATCCTTTATGATACGCCCATGTACTCAGCAATTTTAAATGCCACATCTTCCAGATGCATATAGGTACTTATTGTACATAAACTCCCATTGTCACAAAAAGAAAAGAAAGAAAAAATCCCAGATCCATCCATCCAGTCATCCATCCATATGTATATTCCCTAGCCAGCGTTTAAAAAAGAAAGAAAAGAAAGAAAGAAAGAAAAACGCCAATCTTCTTTATTCCTCAATATCATCATCGCTCAAAACCAGTTTCTGCGCCAGCAAATTAGTGACAGCGCCGGATTTGATCCCCATCCTCTTCTTCCGGGGGCTGGCCTCTTCAGATGGCTTATCTGTGGCCCACATCTCTCCCGTTGCGACATCCTCATCAGCATCCGATTCGTCATCCGGCGCTACGGTCACGCCGGAGAAGGAAACTATCTTTTCGAGATCTCGCTGCCGCATGGCTGTCTTGCGGCCACGGGCAATATGTGCCATGTAAGGGAGCCGATCAAGAAGCAGTTCGCGGCGGGCTGTGCTGCCGAGAGTAGGTAGTGTGGTGCTATTGTCGGGCTCTTCTTCTTTCTGATAAGGGCCTTTGGTCGCAGGGGTTCCATTTGCTACCTTTCGACTCGGGATGAAATTTGTAGGCGGCTTATTGCGGCGAAACATGCTGGCGCCGTCTGTGATATTCTTCGTCGGGAGCTCGCCTTCACCCTTGAGGAGTTTGGCGGACCAAACATCAACCAGTCCTTCAATTTCCTCTTTCGCTCGCCAAAGCTTGAGGCTTGTAGGGTAAAACATCTTGAATGCGTCACTGCCCTTCTGCATCGTCCACGTCTTCCTCTTAACGGGGTTAGGTAGGGAGAACAGCATACCACGTACTGCAACTTGGAATGTAATCTCATCTTGACGAAGGATATGGCTTGCAGAATCTCCAAAGCCCCCGCCAAACCCACCTCGACCACCAAAGAAGACGTCTCGAGAGGGGCTCAGCAAGTCGCCAAGTGAAAGATACTCAATACATTCGTTGACGTAGTCCATCGGGGTTGAGAGATCCATAGAGTCTGTACTCTCGCAAGATAGTACATAGTTCTCGTGTAGAGCCGAGATGAATGTATGCGTATCAGTACCCGTCTCATCGATCAGTGAATCAACGGATACCTCTGATCGCTTCGGGCGAGAATGCTGCGAAAGAAAGTTTGGCAGTTTTTCCGCCGTTTCGCCTGATGGCCTCTCGTCTCGCTTATTATAAACCACTTTACCGACGGCATGGAAAATACCTAGGCTGGCTTCACGCTGAGATATTTGTTCGAGGCTCTCTTCTTCGCCACGAGTAAGGGCAATAGCGTCCTTTGCTCCCTTCTTTTGCTTCGTAAAGGTCACCTTGGCTCCCCAATCGGCATTTTGGTCTCCCTTTAAGCAGAGGAACTCAAGCGATGATATGGCGCTACGAATGTCTCCAATCTCACCAAGCCGCTTCAGAACCAATGGCCCCGGGGTTCGTCTTCGACCCGACTTTCGCGACTCCTTTTGCACGACAAGCTCAAGAGCCTTTGCTAGTAGCGAAGGGGCTATTGCATTAAATTCGATCATGCCGACTCCAGGATGACGCAAGATCTCCGGTCCAAGCAGTCGATGAGCTGTCAAGCTATCTGCCGAGGCAGACGTCGTGGTTAGTAGCGTCTCTGATATTACTATAATAACAGGTGTGATGGGTTCCGTTCGATTCTGCTGCCCAAACGTATGCAGAGAGGGCGTCTGCGATGCTAAATACTGAAGGATAGTACGCCGAAAGGATGAAAGTGCAGATGAGGTCCGAGAAAACGTGTTTGGAAATTCTTCAATTAGAATAATCTTCTTGGTATTGTTGTTATTTTGCGTGGCATTGTTTGAGCTCGTCGGTGTGAATGAAGGCACAGGTTCTTCTATCTCTAAAGCCCCAAACTTGCCTCCTCGCCCGAGGAAGTCTCCGAATTGTGCCGACGCTGAGATGAAACCAGTCGACGCATTGCCTGCAGGATTCTTCCACTCCAAAAGCTCGGATCCCATCTCGCTTGCCAAAAGACGCACTGTCGTAGTCTTCCCAGAGCCGGCAGCGCCTTTCAAGACGAGCAGCCGCTGTCTCATCTGTCCTACCATGACAGCCTCAAGCCATTTTCTTACGTCCCCAACCTTCTTTTTGTGTACGGCAAGTTCATCTAGATTTCGAGGGCCAAATCGCTCTGACCATGGTCGCAAATCATCATCTAATGCTTCTGTAGCCGCTGGCTGAGTTGGTTTTAGGAATCTTTGGCTCATGGTAAATGTTCCAATGGCGGTTGACTGGATACCAGCACCTGTGCTGGCGCCTTTCAACCGCTTCTTCGCATGTTGTCCAACCAAGCTAGATGAGCTAGCTTTGAACTCTGATATCTCATCATCCTCAGATATAATATCGATAATCGGGTCGTCTATCGGCTCCAACCTTTTATCGGCTCCCAAACCTGCTCTTGGCCCTTTTTGCACTTGCTTAGAAAAAAGTGTCTTCAAATCTGCCGTTTTCCCCTTGTCGTCAAATTTGCCTGAGTCCTTGGATTTTTTAGGACTGGGGCTGGTGCCGTTCTTTAGTGATCGTGTCAGGCGAAGAGGGCTGCCGTTCTTTAACGATTGGTCGTTGGTAGCCCTGTTTTTTACGGGGCTTGGAGATGCAGTCGGCGCTCGTATCTTTGCTGGTGAGTTTGGTGAAGATAGTAGGAAATTGGACAAAGTATTGGCCTTGGGTTGTTCATCTTCATTGTCAGACGTCTCAACGGTATTCCGCCGGCGGCGCTTCGCAGGCGGAGCCATTAACGCGACTAAAGCATTTGTGCTGTAAGGCTTTCATACACACCAGAGGAATGATGTGTAGAACAAGCCAGAGGTCAATTCAGCATTGGCAGTATAACAGGGTGAAGTGCGGAGAAGCGTGTATGAAGTACAGAGACACGATCTTGGGATGCCTAAGCTCAGCTCAAAATTAGAGTATTATGTACGGAAGTTGCGAAGTATCATGCATGGCCCACAGCGTACAGTGTGGTATAGGTTTAAAGTGGCCAATTAATACTGTCCTCCTAATCGCTAGGCACCAACGAGCTAAGGAGCTCGATATAGGCCTAGGAAAGTAATAATATCTCATCATCAAACATGCTTCATTAGACACACGAATTGAACGGGTATCAAGGATTAATCTTCAATCTCTTTTTTTTTATAAAAAAAAAAAGGCAATAAACGAAGTGGGAAAAGGGCATTCAAAGTATTGTCAGAGCTCTCAACTTACTAACTACATGCCTCATTTTCCAATCCGAATTCCCAATCTAATATTTTACCCAACCAACCAGTTCAACATTAACCTAATGAACCCATCCATGAAAGTTATCCACAAAAGCCACTGCAGCTTGAAGATATCGCTCATGAACATCGCCCCATGTACGAGCAGCCTCTCTTATCGCTCGTATTGCTATAAGCATGTTAGTCTTCCTCTATCACTACACTTCCCCCTTTAGTATGTAACATCTTGGAGAAGAACAATACCTTTGACATAATGTGCATCTTTCGACCACGCTGAATTTAAAGCCTTATCTTCTACATACTTCCAGTTCTTTCCCTTCAAGTCGCTTTCGACGTTGTCACGATCTGGTGCTGGTCGGCCCTTCATGATGAATATAGCTAAGACAAGAAGCCACCATTCTCTAACCAGGGTAACATGGTGCTGGGGTGGGAAGAACGGGAGAAGTATTCGTACAGCATGGCTAGTAGTTAAGAGGTGGACGAAGAAGAAGTCATATGCGTGGGTTCCTGGAGGGACGGTGGCAACAAGTAGGGCGACGGCTGCTTCTTGTGACAGTTCAAACTGCTTCTTTGGATCGTCATCGATAGCCCATCCGTTCCAATACTCCAAGAGTGCCGCCTCATGCTCGTCAAGAAACTTTTCTAGATCACTGAGTTGAAGATCTTCCGGTGCGCTGCTGAATCTATCATCCTTGGACATCTGGAGTAGGAGATCCAGTGGGGCGTTTGATTTCAACGGAGACGGCTTGGTATACGAGCCATTGTCGAGATATTTGTGCAAGAAGTTGTATTGGACAGATGTAAGTCCGAGAGCCTCAATGGCAACTTCTCTACTATCCATCTCATATGCATAGCCAAGATGGATGAGTGGGTGGCCAACTGACTTATATTAGCATGAGGTTATTACACACCGAAACGTCTCCTTGGGGAAATTCCTACGCCCGCTTATTAAGCCATGGAATAACGGCTCATCGCCGCTGAATAGAAAGTGCTGCAGCTCCTGCTTCCAGTTGTACGAAAACTCCATGACGAGTTTGTCCTCAAAGTAATCTACAAACGCCCTTTGGTAACGCTTGTCTCCAAGGAAGTCTCTCCAATCTTCATCAATCAGCTCGGACGGCGACGGCTCCCACGGAACAAGATCCTTGATCTCGTCATTATAAATATCATGGAGCTGGTTTTCATTTGCGCCAAGTAGGTACGCTGAACTGAGAATGTGAGCATTGTGGTTATCGAATTGCAGTTCATTCCACAATATGGCATAGTTGACATGATTTGCCTTTAATAGATGCTTAAGACATCGCCCCCGCCTATCGGCGTTTGTTTCGATGTGATGAATTTCAACCGATGGCAGGTCAATGGCTCGAGACTTGGCTCTACTACTCAAGAGCAGGTTAGCACCCGGAACATACGAAAAAATCCCAGACATATTCTTTTTTAATTATTTTGGTTGAGTGTTTAGAGAGAGAAACAATTTGCTTTGATTGTGAAGAAACAATGGGTTCATCAATTAATGTGTTGGGGCGAAGACTTATAGTAGTAGTGGCATATCATGTACAGTGGGAGGCAAAAAGTATTTGACCCCCTCTAGGTACTGTGATATTGATCTAGCTATATTGGGAATAGCTTTCTTGCTGTCTAGCCTTAGTCGCCATATTACACTGGCTATAATATAGCTACCTTATCGCTATATTGCAGTGAGTATATCACTATATTATAGCGAGTAGAGTGCTATATTATAGCGAATAGAGCGCTATATTATAGCTAGTGTAGTATAGTGTCTAAGGCTAAACAGCAAGGAAGCTATTCCTAATATAGCTAGACCAGTATCACAGTACCTAGAGGGGGTCAAATACTTTTTGCCTCCCACTGTAATGTGGAGATGGGGTTAGAGTGGGGCTCCCGAACCGACCGTTAGCCGCAGGTTGATCGTGACGCAACAAGTCACGCGTTGCGCAAAGCCACAAACAAGGTCTCTTCGTCTACGGAGCACTTTGTACTCTAAACCATCAGCCTCAACCTCAGCCTCAGCCTTGGCTACTCTTCATAAGCCTTTTCACCAGCTATACAGCTCGAAAAGCAAAAATCTCTACTCAAAGAGAGATGATTTAATAGTCATGGCACATAATTATACCGCCATTCTCTCCATATATGCCGAGCTCCTTTCAAACATCAGACAAGTGTCGGTTAGAGCAACGCTCTCGTCGCCGTCAGATTCGACGACCAAGGCTGAAATTGTCGATGATGGCGGCCGCATTCAGGTGCATCACCAGGGTGAAATAAGATTGTTAGATCTTCCAGCTAAGGTCCTTGCACGCTCCACGATACCTCTTCCAGAAAATCCTTCACAAGACTTGGCATGGAGATTGCCAGTGTCCCCCGCTGAGACAGAATTGACAAGATTCTCTGCCGAGAGCCAGTCAGTGCCATGGAGCTCTATAGACATCAAGGTTGGCTCCCGCATATGCTGCCGGAACTGCCATGACGCTGTCGTACAAAGAGGTCGCATAAAGGCATGGAAAGATTTGCCAAGCGAGAACTGGGCAGAAATGATGGAATTTTGGCACTGTCATAAACCTCATGCGCGCGGTCATCATGAGCATGACGATGACGAGGAGGCTCTGTCCAAACGCGGCTACGGAGCCAATAGTGCAATTACTGCTCAGCCAGAAATCGGGTTCGTTGATCTTACCTCATTCATGTTCTCTGAGTTGGACTGCAGAGGTCTGTCGGTAAGTCTTCACCAGTGCACCATATAGCGCTCAGTTTTTCGTTTCATGAAAGTCGGGGAAATAGAAGGTGGCCTAGTCGAGTGTTTATTCAAACGCCGCTTAGTGACACGGCCATCGATACAATTCCCCAAGAAGAATGCATTGCTTTCCCCCACCACTATGTGGGCAGCTCTCATGCTAGTATCCTTCTTTAACGGAACGGGTTAAGCGTAAAGGTTGACAGAGCAGTCTCTTACTTTTCATCCAGTTTCCAGAGATGTGGGATTCAGGAGATTAACAGAGATAAATATCTAATCTACGTAGACGTGATTGCGTGCATCAGCTTCTCAACCCGTAAGATAGTTTAGCTTACCAGCCTATAATAGTTTTCTCGCTCAAATTCGGAGACTCCTTTCGACACCAGCAAAGAGGCTATAGATGGGACGGACACAGTGAAGCCCTTACGTATTTCCTGCAGATCTTGCAGAACAGAATTAGGCATCTTCAATGCATTAGCATCATCCATAACTCTGTTCAAGTGGCAGGTTACTTGTGAGACTACTCTACCCAGCCAAGCTCCAAGCAGTTCAGAGTGCCTAGCAGCCACCCTAATAGCGACTATATCTCGATCGGGGTCATCTAAATCCATTGTGGCATCACATACATCTGATGTTGACCCGAGAGAAACACAGCTTGAATTACCTCAGTCTCTACATCTTTGGGTGCTCAACGCCAATATTGTGTATTCATCCACCATGCGTGAAGGAAGGCGCGCTGCGATAAAAGTTCTATATCAAGATATTGATGTAGAAGAGGGTAATACGCTTGTTGATTCCATGACCTCAGGCGTCCAAGAAATCAGCTTCCCAACAACCGCTATCAAAGCGGCTCGGCAAATTCTTCAGGAAAGCAACGACTTAATGCCAGTTCCTGAACGACTGTTTCAGCAATGGCATGTTGGTTTACTTGAGCGATGGGGGTAGCCAAATAATTTATTCGTAAACAGCTGTGGGATCTTCAATTTATTCTCATACCAACTTGGTTCACCTAGCATTGATGCATCAAAAGTAGGCTATATTGGTGCGCATAGAAATATGAATACTATGCACTGTGTCGTTTCTGTGCTCCGCGCAACAAAATACACAGTGGATTACAAAATTTCGCACTATAAGTAGGCAACAGCGAGCGCCTAAACTTTCTACTCTTATTCCTTTATTTGTTCCCCAACCTATCGGACGGCATCGCCACATCCCTCATTTAAGACGATGATGGCGAGGTTCTAAAGATGCTTTTTCGGTAATAGGCTAGCTGGACATCCATATGGCTTTAGCTTCAAGATATTCACTCAATAGAGCCGATCAAACACCACAGGCGCCATGCCATCTAAGCATATCCCATATATCCCTGTTGGATGTATAGGGATCTCACATGAAGAGAGCGGTATCAGCCAAGAAGATTGGTTATCAGCAAAAAACCGGACATGGCAAGAGTTTGTAAGACACAACGATTTGTCTGGCGATAGCGACCAAGGAACAAAGCCCCATGAATCATGCCTCAGCTCTAACATACAAACATCCCTTCTCAAGGCTTCCAGACTCCTGTCATTTGCCCGATTATTTCATGCTCGTTGGTGTAAGCTTGACTTCTGCGTTAGTACCCTGCGCGAACACCTGGGAATTATTAGAGTATACTTGCTCCCAGATGATATCGAACGGCGTTCAGTGGATCGCTCTGATCCAATCTTGCAGAGAGCACGAATCCTAGTTCTCCGCCACTTGGATTATTCTCCGTGCGCTTGGAAAGCAATCAAAGTACCCAATCACTCAGGCCTTCCCGTCCTTGATGATCCTAACTTTGTCGAAAATGATCAAGACATCTCACTATTGCAACTCTTCAATTCCATTCCTTCACCCAGCCCGGACATAAACGCCATTCTTGAACCATACACGCAAGACGCAATGCACAGCCTCATGGAGAGCACTGTGCCGGGGCTTAAAACAGAATTGTATCTCTACCAAAGGCGGTCGGCAGCTTTAATGCTACAAAAAGAAGCGCAGCCGGGCCAGGTACTCGACCCACGGCTGCTACATTTGAAAGACGTTCATGGTTCGCCATGGTATCTAGATCCTGTGACTGGCACAGTTCTTTTAGGGCCCCGACATTATGATGCAGTTTCCGGAGGTATTCTGGCGGAGGAGATGGGTTCGGGGAAAACAGCCATTTGCCTTGCTTTAATGCTTGCAACAATGCATTTGCCTACAAAACCACCTGACTTTTATAAAGCGGGTGAACCCCCAGTCAGAAGCAAGATTGCATCTCTAGCTGATATGGCGGCGTCATGTGCCACTCGTCACGCAGCTCCTTGGAAATCCTATTTTGAGACGTGGAGAATTTCGCATGATTATGAGTTTAGCCACTGTACTGAAATCCTCTCGAGAAACCCAGGTTACTACCTGCTCCCAGCTCCAGAACCTCGTCGAGGTGGACGACACAATGCACAATGCCAGGAGCCTCCCAAAAAGGTGTATTTGAGCTCAGCATCCGTCGTCATCGTTCCCAACAATTTAGTTGCACAATGGAAACAAGAAATCCATAAACACACAGAGGGGGTCAAGGTGCTAGTTCTAGGGAAGAAAGACGAAATCCCGTCTCGAGAAGATATCTTGACATGCGATATAATTCTCTTTGCTCAGTCAAGATTTGAGGTGATGATGAAACAGTTCGGTGGAATTGATGGCACCGTCTTGTCATCTGTCCACTTTAAGAGGTGTATTGTGGATGAGGGTCATAAGCTTGGTAATTCAAAAATAAGCAACAGAAGCAACTTGTTGGTCGGTCTAGATTCGATGCACTTCTCCTCTCGCTGGATAGTCACGGGAACCCCCTCGCACGGTTTATATGGAGTCGAAAAGTCTAAAGCCACCACAGACAATCACTCTTCACCCGTCAAAATAACTACGAATCAAACTAACGAATCCTCAACCGAGTTAGAAAAAAAGGATCTTGGGCGAATCGGTGCAATTACTGCTTTATATCTCAAAGCTCGACCCTGGGCGAACACGTCAGTTGAAGGCGGCGATACTCTGGCTGACTGGACCACCTATCTAATGCTCCCCAAGCATAATCCCAGAAGCCAAGGGCGATGGGATTGCCTAAAATCAACACTCAATTCTCTCATTATACGTCATCAAATGTCAGAGATTGGCACCCTGTTACCATCTGTGAATGAGAAAGTTGTTGTTCTTGACGGTTCGTATCAGGACCAGCTATCACTCAATTTATTCTCTATGATGATAATATTCAATTCTGTTCAATCGCAGCGAACCGACATGGATTATTTCTTTCATCAGAAGCAAAGAAAATCTCTGCTACAGATTGTACAGAACTTGAAACAAGCAAGCTTCTTTGGAGGATCGTTCTTTACTGTCGCCGAAATCGCCAAATCAGTAGAGACTGCAGAAAAGTTTTTGATAGAACGAAAATTCCCCATCAGCTCCGAAGACGAAGCGCTACTTGAACAAGCTATTCAGTTTGGCAATCTAGCAATTAAAAACAACCTCAGAAACCTAACGAATCAGTTCCACGAAATGGCCGTATCGGTTACGGGCTTCCCTGGTGACGCTGGTGAATCTTGGTCCCTTGGCGGCGATTCCACAAAAAGCAATATATGCACATCTACAAGCATGCTACTGGCCCTCCAGAAACTGATATATAATGCTGCTGGTAGTGAGGAGAAGTTAAATTCCCTCTTGAACGGCGAATTGATATCAGAGGGTACACTTGAACGCCTGAAGCTGCTAAGCGCAGCAGCTCCCGAGGAAAATTCTAAGTCGAAAGAGAAGACATCTGAAACGCTTGCTGGCAACACTAAACTAGGTGATGATAGCCCAAAGAAGGCACGCTCCCATGGTGTCAACGGAATTCAGCCAAAGAATCTTGTTGCCGAAAGTTTTGCTGGTCCTCTCGAACAAACGAAGATCACCGCGACCGTATCCGCAAAACTCTCTTATTTGATTGACAGTTTGGTGAAATACCAAGAAGAAGAAAAGATTATTGTTTTTTACGAGAATGAAAACGTTGCATGGTATTTAGCCAGCATGCTTGATGTGGTTCGTATTTTTTAAATTTTTATTTGGTAAAAACGAAGAATCTGAGGGCAGGACTGACATAGAGCAGCTTCAAATCCAGCATTTAATTTATGCCAAATCCCTGAAAACAGAAAGGAGGGCTCAATATGTCAATACATTCAATCATCATGAAAAATTTAGGTGAGAGACCCATGATGTTCCAACTAGCTAGGCTTAGATGGTTAATCACAAGCCACAGAGTTCTCCTCATGGATATTTCTCAGGCAGCATTCGGTTTGGATATGCGAGAAGCATCCCGAATATACTTTATTAACCCTGTCTTAAATCCTCAAGTTGAGGCACAAGCAATAGGTCGTGTCCGACGAATCAGCCAGAAGAAACCGGTCTCGGTTGAAACGATCGTGTTGAAAAATAGCTTGGATGAAGTTATCCTCCAGCGCAAGAAACAAATGACACAGGCAGAACATCGTCAAGTTAAGTCTATCTTAGACGTTCGATCAATATATAACTGGATCAAGAATGCCAAGGTTACACCAATGAGTGAAAGCAACGGCGACTACACCTTACAAATGGCCGAGCTTCAGACGGCACAAGCTGTGTTTGGTAGAGGATTTGGAGTGACGATGCATCCGGACGAAGGTATTATTTTAGACGAGAGCCGTGCGCCGGATAACAAACTATCAAGGCATTCAAACACTTTAGTGGTGTCGAATACGTTGAAGAGACCATATGATGTTGGTCCAGGGAGCGAAGGAATGACGATTGACGAATGTGCGACAATATCGAAGCGGGAGGCGATGTCTCAGCCAGCTAGGCGGGTTCGTTTTGCAATTGATCCAGATGAAAATTAGCGAGGAGTTTAGGTCGAATTACGGAGTACAGGTAGTATCATAATACTATTACTAGTCGATAACTGTCTATGAAATATTGACGTGGGCTTGTTGTAAGAATACAGACCTTACGAAAACACTCCTGTCACGCTATCACGAATAAATCTCCAGCAGGAATCGCCAACTTTCATCATGTGAGCTCCATGTTAAAATGTATGTATTTTTTTATTTTATCATTTCTATTTATTTTCAAGGATCCAATATTATTCAAACGCATGACTGGAATTATTTATCCAACAAATTACCTTCCCGTCATTATTCAATGCACTCTATCCAATGGTAACAATGAACCCCTGCTAGGCGAATCAATCAATTTCTCCAGGTAAGAAATGCTGGGGAAAAAAAGTGAGACATGATCATTCATTCATTCATTGAGAACAGGTATTGCTCCGGAGCTAAGAGGGAAAATCTACTTCGTATCATGCATATGCAGCCCAAAGAACATTCATCACAATCACCCTCCCCTGCTGAGACAGCCACACGGAATGGAATGAGCACCAAGAGTGCCTCGCGTCGAACTAAAACCTTAACAAAAGCGCATAGGTGAGCCATTGGGTCTATTATAAGTGCGCCTCTCAGTGAAACCAAGGACAGCAGCATAGAAACGCCCCTGCGGCTGAATCTACAGCAACGGGATATTTTGTTCCTGCAGAAGAGCTAATGCTGTAGTAGGCACAAGCCCTAGTTGCCCTAAATAGCCAGTCATACTCGTAGCTCGAAATGTCCAAGATGGTGGAGGCTGAGATTTCGCGTTTTGAGTCTAGGCCCTTCAGCAGCGAGTCTACTTTAGCTACTAACAAAAGCCCAAGGAGGTGGTCAGCTCTGCCTCTTTTGAACGATTAGACCAAGTTGGTACTGAGCTAAGATAGAAATGATTCAATTTGTCAATGCCAGGAATCAACAACAAGATGAATTCACTTCCCCCATCATCTTGTCTCACTCTTGTCTTGTCTTCTTTTGGACGCAGAACGCGGTCCTATTATCCAACGAATCTGCCCTTAGTTATGCTATTCAAGGATTTCCCACTAGTGCCATTATTGGACATTTCCCGATCCGGACAAACACGAATTATCGGCCTCTCCACCCCATGTCTCGGGTCAGAAGGGCAAATTATAAAATACGAATAGTGGGACAAAGTTGGCCTTTTTGTGCCTCTCCTACGGAACATTTCAACCGGGGCGACTTTTTGATTAATTCCCACAATTTTTACCCCTGGATCGCTGCTTGTATATACCTGGTTCGGTAGTCGACCCTCAGTTTCTGCGGTGCTAGCACATGTACCTGCATCAAAGGTCTCAAGGGAAAAAAAAGCATGGGCACAAGGGCATTGATTGATTCGTGGGGCTGAAATTTGGCTTTCCCAATTGTTAGGGTAGCTAAAGAGAGAAGGGGAGGGGAGGAAAAAAAAAAATAGGAGCCTTGCCTTTTAGCATGAATAAGAGAAAAGCACCCCTGGCTGGGCATCCGTCATTGGGAGGGCCACCACCCCCGGGACCATTGAATCAACAAGATGTCCTTCTCCGCCCCTTTTGCCCCAGGCTTTCGCTACGGCTAGTCTGTTCCTCCAAAGCCCTTGAAGGGGACGCTGATCATCCGACTGATCGTCCGTAGCTTCTGGAATTTGGGCAAGCGAAGAAACACACACATACACACACACAGAGAGAGACAGAGAGAGAGAGAGAGAAAGGACCCTGGAATCACCATCAGGCTAATATTACCAAGCATACTCCGTATGCCACTTTTTATTGGGTTGCTCCACCGACTTACTATTGCTGACTTTCTTTCTGTACGCTTCTCTCCCACAGGATGAGATACCTGCTAGATGTTTGTGTGCTAAATTACAGTGAGACCCCGAAATCGAAATCATGACTTCGACAGCCACCATCAAGGCATTTCCAATGCCACCGGCCTTTACAGCAGCAGATCTATATCCTATTGATGAACATTCAGACGACAGCGCGGATGCAATGAGCAACGAGCACGTGTCGCCCAGGGGTCGCACGACAAGGGCTTCAAGTCAATCTTCAGCGCATCATCCGGTATATCCAGGTCCGCAAAACGCTTCATCAAATTCATCAAGGTTCCAGGATAGATCTTTAGAATCTTTCCACACGACATTGAAAAGACCAAAAAAGCTGGCAGGCACTTCCGCCAACAGCAACAACGGCAGCAACTACAACTACAACTACAATAATACCAATACCAATACCAAACCCAATACCAATACCAATACCAATACCAATATCAATAATCATAATCATAATCATAATCATAATACCACCACACCAGCGGCAGCTCCTGCTATTTCACACGAAGGCATTGCAGGTCCAAGGAAAAGGGCATCTACACTAGGAAACGGCAGGATGAGTCTAAACACCCTAGAGACGTCAACCAGCTGGGTACGCGAAAGCGTATATCAGTCATCTCCTATCAGAACGGCGTTTAGGCCGGAAAGACGGCAAAACGAAGTCTTCAATCTTTTGCCTGGTGAAGTTCTTGACCTTGTCCTTCAGTCACTAAGGAAACTGCACTTGGACAAGAATAGCGACAGCTGTGCGACGTGTATGATGCGCGATCTTTGCAGTGCTGCCCTTTGCTGTCATAGATGGTATAAGCATGCTCGCGTAGCTTTGTAAGTACCCTCCTCCTTCCACTACTTTACAACTCTTCCCATGCCTTTCTTTCTCTCTTTATTTTTTTTAATAAAAAATCTCCGTATATGTATTATATATATATATATCTCATGCACGAGCGTCAAGAAGAAAGAACAAAGAAGAAATAATCCTAACAGTCAAGTAAACATGCAGATATGAGGACATTCAGCTAGTCGGATCAGATTCAGCCGCGCATAAGAAGAAGTTTAAGCAAGCCCAAGGCAACCGCATGGCCATGCTACGACGCACCCTGCGCACCAACCCAGATATCGCGGCCTTGGTACGCTCGCTAAAGGTCCCGCACCCAGAACCGCCATTGAACTGGTCCCCCTCAAAGGGTATGCTGTGGCTGGAGCAGTATGAGGATCGTGTGGCAGCCTTGATCATGGCTTGTCCAAGGCTGGAGAGGCTCTCGGGTCCAACCCCAAACTATGACCACTCGTTTAAGAAGATCTTCCACGCGTTATCGACCAGGACGTCTCTGAAGGACATGGTCTGGATCATTGAGCCTGTACATACACTACCAGGTCAACATCAACAGCAACAGCAACAGCAACAGCAACAGCAACAACAACGTACAGACTCACCGTCCAAACAACGAGGACAAACCGGTCCTTCAATGCTAGAACCGTCTCAAGGAGGCGCATTCCTAGACAGTCATCGGAACTGGTCATCGCTAACCAACCTGTCGATACTCTGCCAATCCGGCGCCACATTAGCTCCGTATAGGCTTCTATCAAAGACATTAACATGGGTCCCCTCGCTACAACACCTTCACCTCTGCAATCTCCCTCCCAACGCCTTCAACGACAACAACCTCCTCTCTCTTCCGCCGCTCAAATCCTTAATCCTCTCCCGCATCATGGGCATCACTTCCAACGGCCTCTCATCTTTCGCCACCCGCAGCAACGCCTCACACCTCCAGCGCCTCGAGCTCCGCAATACGCCTCTCACATCTCTCCCAGCCCTTGCCCGGATCTTCTCTTACCTCCGTGCCCTCAAGTACTTCTCGCTTGCGCAATCCTTTCCTCCAGTGATGCCAGATACCGACTCCTTCGCCCTCTGGATGATGCCCTACCTTGCCTCTTCTACCATCGTCAAGCTCCACTGGGATATCACCAGCCACCCCAATAGCACCAACGCGGCAGACGATATTCTCGTCCGTAGCATCGAAGCAGGAGGCTTCCCTTCACTCACCAGCCTCCGAACTCCCAACGACCCGGAAGGCCGCTTCCAAGCTCTTTGTCGCCCTGTAGAGCATATCTGCCTTCCCCAGGACCGCTTCTCCCGCCTCAACACCATCGGCGGCATCCCAGCCTCCGGATCCTTCAGCGCCCCGTCGTCCCCCATCTCGCCCATCCACAAATCCTCCACTACCATGTCCCTCCCTTTAACATTATATTCCTCCCCTTCTCCGGGAACGGACCTCCAAAAAGCTCGCCTTGCCGCTCAGTCACGCCTTGAAGCTGCCCACGAAACCCCCCGCTTCAAATTTAATCTCACCAATGATGAAGGGGACGTCGCCCAAACGATCGGTGTGGTAGGCTTCATCGGCACCCTGGGCAGCAAAATAACCTACCATCTCCTACCCGACGAAGGAGCAACGGATGAGCAAGGCGGGTTAGTTGATGTAATTGATCTCGTGAGCGATGCAGGAGAAGCTCTCAGCGAGAGTAGGGAAGGGTGCATGGGCCGATGGAATCAGAGAGAAGGCGAAGTAGCTGATAAGAGAGAGAAAGAAAAGTGGTGGCATACCGAGAGAGGAAGATGGCAGAGAATCGAGGCCGGCATAATCTGATTTTGATAAAATCTAACAGTACCTGGACTAATAATATGTAATGGCTGAGGACTAGTAATACTACACGTGAAAAATGACAAAGGAGAACAGTCACGATATTTATGATGATTTATTATTAGCAGTTACGCTACCAAATTGAATATGTAATAATAATGAACGAATCAAGTTAGTAAACAAAGCAAATGTCGACCATATATTATGTGATAGTAGTATAAGTAGTGCAATTATGTCTAGATTGTCAAGTCATCATTCATGCCTATTTTTTCCTTGCTTGCTCGCTCGCTCGCTCTCTTTCTTGCGTTTGCTCCTTCTAACATCGTCCGCTTCTGGTATTTATCCTGACTTTTGTGGCTCCATGCCAACAGTTTATACCCTATTAAGATCCAGTTTCTAAAATATATTATATACTCTTTCAAGAACCAGACGCCAAATCCCCAACCTCACAAATGAACGACTTTTTGTTTTGCTATGTGCATGATGAAATAAAAGAATGAATCAGACAGAGGAAATTTTTGACGAGGTACGTTTCTGCAACTCCAAATCAAAGAAGATTCAGTTTCAACAGGAAATTAACAAAGGATGCATTAGAAGAATCTACTCTTCTTCTTGGGAGTCGGCGTTTGCTTCTTTGGCTCTCCCAGAATATCGTCAAAGGTGGTTCCAGACGTAGCTGCAGGAACATCGGAAGGAGAGCCGGATCTTGAATTTTGAGGGTTCATACCCGCAAGATTCCCCACGGACACGCTTCGGTTGCTGAGACGACTACTCGGCGGTCGTGGGCCAAGCGAACTGCTCCGTTGGTGAACTCCAAAAATATTGGGCGGCTCGAGAGGCACAGGCTCCAAACCCATGATGATACTCGAGCGGTACGCAGTGCTAGTGCGACGACCACCTGGTGAGAGATTACGTAACCGGGGGGCCAGCTGTGGTGATCCTGGAGGCGGCGATGGAGTGCTTTGACCAGAAAAGGCACTCGGTCCATTAAATGTGCCGTCAGATCCCTGGAAAATAGGGCGGGGGGGCTCAAGAGGTGCCAGCGCTGGCTCTTCCAGAGGGGGGGTTGCCGAATTGCCCATCTCTTCCCATATCTTTGCGGCCAGCCAACAGTGACTTCGGTGATATATCGCCTCCACGCTAAACATGACAGCATCTGCAGAGAGTTCGACGTAACCGCCTCCGCCCGCAACCTCATACCACATCTTACGGACCTGCTTATCATCAACCCAGGGAGGGTTGCCCATGGGAGGCTGACACAAAAAGTATTCAACGCCTTCGGTGAATTTAAGATCCGGAGCATCCACGACCAGCGTGGGAAGTGATTGAAGAATAACGTAAATGAAGAGCCAATAGCCAATTCGTTGGTCAACAAGGTCATGAGATGACTTGCCCTTGGCTTCTCTAGCCTCAAAACCTTTGAACAGCTCCAAGAACGGAAGTTGGAGGCTACTAGTATCATAGTTGTAAGCATTATTTAGCACTAGAACCATTTCAGCTTCCTTGACTTTCTTGTCAAACTTGTTTTGTTCCCTAGCAGAAAGTGCATTGTATGTTTCATGAATTGCCGTCATTGTTGGAATCAGGGGTAGATCAAACGGAATAGGAGGTAACACTGGAGGCCTAGAACGATCAAATTCGGATTCAATGTTACGAAGAGCTGATGTAATCATCTCATCAGTTTCGTTGGAAACAGTCGGTACTTCGTCAATGACTCTCGACGTCAGGCTATTTCGATCCACGAGCAAATCGTAGAGAGCACAATGATCCGCGTACAAGGTTTTCAGCACAAGCCGGTTCAGACCACTTTCTGCAAATGGATTCTTCTTACTGCTAGCTTTGGGAGGCCAGCTACCAAATGAAATCTTATAATAGCTCATGACAAACTGTCTTATTTTGTTGAATGAATTACGCCAAGTCTTGAAGCGAACTTGCTTAAGCTCGGGTATAGATGACGAATTCGCGATGCCGGCAAAGAGAGACGGGAACTCGAACTGTTCAAGCTGCTCATTCACATTGTGTTGGCGATTAAGAAGGTCGAAATGAGCTTTTTCCAAACGCTGACGCGTGACAGGAGAAATTTGTTCAAACAAAGGCAAGCGCAGATCCATAATAGCTGAATATTTCCCTGCAGCGTGCGCAAAAGCTTCGTTGTACAGTTCAACGGATCGCATACGTTCACCCAAAATTAGGGCCTCCATCGTTTGCTCTCGACTATGGCGACAGTCTCCAAAACCCAGCGACTCTGAGTAGAAGCCAAAGCTTAGGTCGACGGCATTGCCAAAAGTATAACCATCAGCGCTAGAGAAACAAAACTCCTGCAAGAGGTCTGCAATTTGAAGGAAAGCCTGGAATGTTGATGACCTGGCAGCCGTTCCCACAAGCGGCTGACCCGTAAGGAAAGCAAACAAATTTCGAATTGCAATCAAACGTTCTAGCTCTTCTCCAGAGTTGTCTACTGGTACTGTCAATTGGCCTGAAGGGTTTGATGGCGCGGGAGGGAGATAAAGGTGTAGCAAATCAGCAGAAGAGTCGGACGGAAGCGATGTCGGAGACGAGACTCGCGAAGCATCGTCAGCAGTAAGACTGCCCCTTCCTGTAAAGCTCCTGGCTCTGTTTCTTGAACCAGTCGGGGAGTCCAGTTCAGATCGAATGAGCTCATTGAAGATAAACGAAGAGCTGACGGTAAATTCGGGTACTTTAAAGGATGGCCCACGCCCGGTAGCTTTTGGATACAAATAGACAAGGACTGCACCGCTCTCATTCCAAAGTTCGGGAACCTATAGCACCACCATGTTAGTTAATCCTTCTTCATGCAAGCCTATTAATGTGACTGAAATGATTGCCCTCCTACCTTCTCTCCGTTCTTAAGGAAAGTTGTATTATATTCGGCTTTATTATCATCGGACATGACCCAAGCAGTCAAGTTATTAACGCGGTTAGCGTCTATCGAGTTAGAGCGTGAGCTACCAGGCATCCAGCTTCGCCGTAATTTTCTCCTGGTCGGACTTTGGCTGATACTAGACACAGGCCGTAGGTTGTTTGGCGAAGATAAATTCCTCGACCCATCCATAATAGTAGAGTTCACTCGCGCCGAGACGCTTCGTCCCCTAGGCTCAGGTAGGGGAGCCGTTTGTCGAGTTTTCAACACCTGCATGGGGGGTAGAGAGTCCTGCCGCTCGGAGAAAGATATACTTCGCGGTCTGCTCCCATGATTCTCAACGTTTCCATTAAGCAGGATGTCTTGTCTAGCAAGATCCATGCTACTCTCGGTAGAGTTAATTGAACTAGCATTCCATTCAACATCTTCTGCAATGCTAAAAGTTGTCCTCTCCGGTTCAGGTGACGGCGGAATAGGGTCCATGATCTGCGGATTGATATGGAGCTGAGAGTCGATGTTAATCTGAGGGAGTGGTAGTGGTATATCCAGGTCGACGATTGGTGTGTTTGGTGTAGAATAAACTGAAGGTGATGGTGGAAAAGGATCCATGATTGGCAGCTTGAGGCCGGTCTGAGGATCAATTTCTTCAGGGCTAACAAGATCAGACTGAGGCGTCACGAGAAGTGATATCTGAGACGCCAAGGCCGGATGATCTGATGAAGAATATATGGATGTCGATGGCGGCATTGGAGGACTATGTGGCGGGCATGGAAAAGAAGACGTATCAGATTGCTGTTGGTCTGATTCAAACACAATCGAGCTATCACCCGCCACGCTTGAGGGACTCGTCGATTCTGCTAGCGAGTATAATTGCGGTTGAGGAGGTGGTGGAGGAGGAGGGTCAAGGGGAGGAGGGGGGGGAGGGTCGAGAGGAGCCGGAGGAGGAGGAGGAGGAGGATCGAGATAAGCCGCTGGAGGGGAAGGAGGAGGAGGGTCGAGAACAGTTGGAGGGGGTGGTGGTGGTGGTGGTTCGGTTGGAGGCGCCAGAGTGGCGACGGGTTTCCGTTGAATAGATATCGGGCGTTGGTCTGTTGTTTGGATTGTAAGCGATGGAATCAAGGATGAGATTCGACTGCTCCAAGGTTTCGATTTCTGGCTACGGAATCTGGAAGGATGGGATTCTGTATCGTGGCTCGTCTCCGCCACGAGCTCGGAGCTCTTCTGCAGCCCCTCAGCAGGCTGCAAAGTTGAAGTTTGGTCATGATTTTGGTGCGTCTCTCGGGGAGAGCTATTGGAATCGGTTTTTGGTTTCGAATCGGAGCCAGTTTGAGACTGGGATCGGAAAGACGAGAGAGAAAGAGAAGAAGGAAGAAGAGCAGCGCGAAAGGACTTACTCGAAGTCATATTGGGCTGATATGACCTGTCCGTCCGCAGCAGCAGCAGCAGCAGCAGCAGTTGTTACATACAACAGCGGGAACAGACGGGGTTCTTGTATATATTGGGCGAACAACGCCAGGTGGAGCGAGTGGGTTTATCGAACAGCAACAATAGAAGCAGTAGCTATAGTAATACAGCGGGCAGACTGTGTCAGACTGATGAGCAGCGGCCGTACGAAGTACTCGTACCATTCAAAGGCGGGATCTCAAACCTCACACCCCTGTGAGAATAGCCCGAACGAGGTCAGAGCAGAGAAGTACAGGTATGGCTGGATCAAGCCCTCGGTAAGAACGGGGTCGAAACGATACTGACTGCACCGGGGCTTCGCAGAGCAAAGAAAGTCCGGAGAGGTGTGCGAAACAGTCTTTTCACCAACGTATTACTCCCGTGCTTTGGATCGAGGTGAGCGAACGGGGCTTGAGGCTGTTGGTGGGGACTCGATGACGTTTTTTTTTTCGGCAAAGGGGAGTCCTTGTTTTGTGCCTCAACAGGGTCAGGGAGTATTATTTGGTGGTCCGGAACGGCTGTCTCATCGCTTATTGCTCCCTTGTCTCTTTCGTATCGAATTGCACGAAAAGGACACCGAAAATGAAAATGCGTAGCCAGGCCTTTGCCTTATACTTTGAAAAGCGTCCGACGCCATATCAATATATCTAGGGAGACTCAAGGTGCTCGTTTGTCGGTCATTGGGCATGCGGCTTCTGACACAGTCCTCCCCCAAAAAGTACATCGTTCTCCGTACAGTGCAGTACATAGACTGAGATGCAGGCCTCCATTGTCAGGAACCCCGGCACGCACATCTCGGAGGACGATCCACACCTTGTGCCAGGCGGTCGCTATTTTTGATGTTAAAAAGGGTCCGCTGAGGTGGGACACACAGTCCTGTTCAGGGGTGTGTAAATGGAACAGCCCAGCTTCGAAGTCTCATGGATCCGCGCCAGATTTTCGTTTTTTTTTTGAAGTATGATTCGGAGAGAAAAATAAAAACTTGGGAGCACTAGTAGTGAGGCTTAAACAGCTGAGCAGCGACTAATTAGAAGCTTCCTTCTCGGTGGCTTGAACGTTCCTGCCAGGCAAACCAAAAACCCTTTTCAACAAACTTTGAGCATGTTGTTAGTACTAGGTACTACCTACGTTAAAAATAAGGGTATGTACCTAGGAACTAAAAGTTAGGTACTGTACGGAGTAATATTAGGTAAGTACTAGGTACTCCGTATGGGAACATGAGATATACTGGTAATGCCCACAAATGGGAAATAATGCGGGCGGCATGTACAGCATCAAAGACTTTTGAATTGTTACTCGTATTCTATAAGTACCGTGGTAATTAGAACTTTCGATATTTGTATTCTAATATTCCAAAAGTACATGTAAGCAGGGTTGCGATCCAAGGGGCTTCCATAACATACGGAGTCGGTAACTCCATTTTACTGCTGCAAGTACAAGTACTCCTTACGAGTAGGTATGTAAAATTACAAACAGGTACTCCTTGCAGGGCAAGTTAGCCAGCTAAGACAGTGTGTACTTGTAAGTAGTACCAGCTTCTATAGCTGTGCCACGTTTCTTTTGGCAGGTGCAACACCACGATTCCTCGTCCCTCAGGGTGCAGCTGAACGCATACTGTACCTGGAATATCTGTACAAGTACTCCGTACCCCCACACCTGGTCAGGAGATACCTACCTGGTAGGGCTTTAAAATCAGGATCTCGCGTCTCCGCTACTGCAGCTCCAACCTCAGGCCCCAGTTGAACAGAACATGGTGCGCAGATTTGCATCTTTAATAAACATACGAGTCCTAGTACTTGTGATATAGCTATTACTACGGAGTACAGAGTAATAGTAGTAGTATTGACTTGCCTAGGTACTCTGTCTGTACGCCGTACTTGTTTGTAATGCATCTTGCGCGCCGCACGGGGCACTTCTAATGGAACTGGTACTTACTTGTAAGATCAAAGGGGGGGGGAGACCTTAATATTAAAAAGGAGGTGAATTCCCCAAGGCACCGCCTATCTGATTTTAGTTTACTCCGTATTTCTATCCCATCATGAATTTTTCCAACCTAAGCTGAGTAGAAAAAGCTAGACTTGCTGGCAGGAATCCATTGTATCACAAGGTACAAGTAGAGGTACAAGTAGAGTAGAAACTCATTCACATGACATGATGTATTGCGGCCGTCCGTCCAGAGAGAGGCGCGCCAGAAATTACAAACCGCCATCGCCAACAACAAATAGTACGGAGGCGCATAGTAAGTAGTAATACGGCGCACAAATATTTACTGCCTCAACACGTGGGCTACTCCGCCACTTGTAAGTACGGAGTACGGTAAGTAAGGTACTCTCCTTACTCCCGTACCGTACGAAGTAAAAGTTGCTCTGGTACGGAGCACTGTACTAAGTACTCCGTAGTAATTCTTCACTGCTATATGCGCACGGATTACGAGGGCAACCCGAATGCCATCGCCAGTAGCATATGCCGTATTTCCCCTCGACTCAATATATATATTCCAGTAGATGAATAATCAGTAGGACACCAAAGCCTTCCTTGTGACCGTACTCCGTATATCTTGACAATCAACTTCGTATTTTCATGCCGTTTGACGTCGCCCGCGTGGCTCAGTCACTTGATTGACATACAAAGTATTTGTCGCCACGCGCGGCATTAATCGCACTGTATTCATAAAGCTCATATTTGTACTCCATACAGTAAGGGTTACATGAATTTATCTATCCACCTACATGTAGCTCCAGCATCCTCTATGAAGTATTCTGTACTTTTTCAAGATAGTCTGTGAAGCTGAGAGATTTATTCTCCAATTTAAAAGGGGTGTGTGTTTTTCTTCGCCCTTAACATCAAGGTCTGCGCCACAAATGCTGCCGACGGGGTACTACTACTTATTAAGTTCCTAGGACTGCGCCCTAGGCCAAGCCGTCGGAAACCTTGCCCTGGTTACTATTGAGATAATCTAGATAGTTCATCTACTTTGGCAAATTAGGTACTGTAATTCGAGGGCAGCGTTTATAGTGGCTATGCAGCGCTGACAGGACCAGGCCCTTATTTAGCTGTCTAACGTGTGATTTCTATTTCATTCCGCACCGCCCATCCACCTCATCTCGATACAAAGTTTCAGTACCGTTCGCGAGGATGAACTTTTTATTTTCGTCATCTTTTTTTTTTTGTTAGGTACGTTATTTCCTTTTCCCCTACCATCAAGGTGGGAGCCGTGATAAGAGCCAGCTATGTAGCTACACTGGAACTATCTTGTTGTGTGTGCATACATAACCCCCCGATAATCCCCATTCGTTGGCCAAGCGACAATTACCTCAAACCGAGGCCATTTCTCTCATACTCCATCAGCACTGTGAACGAACTAGGGCGCATTACTTCTCGCGTTATACGGAGTAGTCAAGTGCTAAAAGCATCGCTATTTCCAAGCCTACCCGACGGACTCAACACTCGGCACAATTACAATTATACAAGTAGTGATCCTGGGACAAAATCTACTATTATCGGGATTTTTTATGACAAATCATTGGTTAACCTTTTAATATCCACCTACGGAGTACTCCGTACTACTCGTACGAGTGTGTCCAAAGAACAGCTCCAAAATTTAGAGTAAGCAAGCAATCATGAAGAACTAAAAGTGCTTCTATTCAAACTTCTTCCCGGCTCAACCCCCGTTTTCTTTGCCTTTTTCTTCTTTTCTTTATTTCCTTCCCCTCCAAGAAAAAAATATCAAATCATTTGCTTCATCCTGCAGAACCAACTGCCGCTCTTCCAACTACCCTGGGCCCAAGAGACTGGATCACCAGCCCGACCCACATCTCGAAAATTGCCTAATTCGGTGGAACTGCCTTTCAATATCCAATGGATCTTATCTAATCTTGCAGCACGCATAAACGAGCGTGAAATTAATCCTTGGACCAACATGAATATGCTATTTTACCTTTATCTACACTAGGTAGATTCTATTGGACAGTAATGCTCTTGAATAAAGCATGAATGAAACCAAGAAAGAAACCCAAAAGAAAAAAAACCCGCCAAACAATCCGCTGCTTCCCATCATTTCCTACTCCTCCTCATTCCTTGCCCAAAAAAGAAAGAGAAATAGTTCACCCGGCATCGCCGCATATCCCAACAGTCTCCTTGTATTAGTGGAGATTCAAAAAAATTTAAACAGAAAAATTTAAATTCGGCTAAAACAAGCAACGCTTTTTTTTTCCTCCTTTCCACGCTTCTCCTTGGCCCCAAGTATAATCTTAGCATCCGGCTTGGAAATTATAGGCACAATAGTAAGTACTCGCGTCCTCGAGAAGCATATTCGCGTGTACGCCTCTCTCACCTCAATCTTTTGGTAGCTATAAAAAAAAAATAAGCTATAACTGGTGCCCTCCCCCTCCCCCGGCAACGTCATTGGTCTTTCATTAAACAATCTGTATAATAGCCTAGATAGCTGGCTAGATCCACACAAAGCTTGTGCAACCCTACCTACCTATCTAGTCCTTACCAACACTTTCTCTATCCTCATCCCGTAGCCCCGAGTGAGAGTGATCGTAGATCGACATCTGGGCGCGAATAAAAGAGTCCGGAATTGATTTCTTTGATTAAACACCAACTGCGTTCCAAAGCAGGTATAGCGGCTCTATCTAAGACTCAGACTAGAGAATAGCACCACCTCTATCATCAAATTTAGTAGCAAATTGTAGTTCATAAAGTAGTCGGTCTTTTAGCCAAAGGGGCCCTTGCCCAACACCCTCTTTGCCTCTTAAAGCAGATCGTTCGCCCCCATTCCCGCGTTCATTTGTGTTTCATGTCAGAGCTTTTTTCCCCTTCTTTTCCTTATTTCTTTTCTCTCCTCCTTCTTCTTCTCAGTAATATATATCGAATTCCTCGCCACGCTGAGCATCTTGCTTTTCGGCGCATGGGGAGGACCTAATCCATTCATGTCGATTCTTACCGATCTGGGCATCGACTAACCTGCCCTCCGGCAGACATATTTCACTCGACCTTATACCGGAAGAGTCCACGAGGGGGAAAAAAAAAAAAAGGGAGCCGGGAAGCTTGGCCAATTGGTGGCTGCAGGTGTAAAAGCAAAGAGTCCGGTAGCTGGAAAATCTCTAGGACACACATTCAGAGGAATTTTTGGAGGCCATTGGGCTGATCTTACAACCATCTTCCCCCATGATCCACGGTCGAGGAGCATCCGGTCCAGCCACGCCAATCCGCCCATTCATCCAACCTCAGCACTTCTATGGATCATGAAAGTAAATTGTTGGAGAAAATAAGCCATATCCACTCCAAAATGAGTTTATACGACATTATTTCCTCAATGGATTCGCACCATCAAACCATTGGAGACGTCTGGAGAGTCTCGCGGGGAGTCACCTGACTATCGCGCTAATGGCCAAGTCCTGGTTCCATGGTCAAAATCGGTGAAAGTCAAGGCTACTATTGGCTAGAAGATAGAGGGCCCACAGCGGGATTGACCAATCAGCACCCCAACTTCCACCGAGAATGCACATCCGATGATGGTGTAAGTGAGAAGACGAACTCAGAGTCCCCTTGGATGCCAAATCTATAATTCTCTTGTGTCAGGCAGAGTCCCTGAAGCCGACAAATCTTACACAAAAGACCTGGGACATTGGGCATCTTCACCTTATCGTCCATCTGACAGGAAGCCACCTGCTTCAATTCGTCCCGGTAGCTAGCCAAGGTCCCACTGCATCCCGTGACTTAACACGGATATCAACATGGATTCCCCTCGGGACATGACCCGGATGGAACTTGAAAACCCCCGTCTCTCCCCTTCCCCGGAGCTAGAAGAGCTCTTCCATCAGGTCTTTGACTGGCAAGCTTACTCCGGGGACACTAAGACATCTGATCACTCTTCCCACCATCACCACCGCAAGCAATCTTTGAGCAAGATCATCACCGATATCCCTTCCTTTATTAGAGACCTCACTCTTGAATCCGATAGGCCTTTCTTCGATATGCCTTCGTACTCTTCTGACGATGGACTGACGTCTGATTATTCTGGTCAGACCCCTCCGGACTTGGTCCAGGGTGGGAGCACATCTCCTTCAGATCACTCTGGCTCGCCTTTCCTGGAGCCAATAGATGATGGTCACTACCACCCGGAGGCTTCTCTCAGAGAGGTTCAAGCTCAAGATGATGAGTGGACCTACCCGCAGACCGACCCTTCCAAGGGTATGGGCCGGGGTTACCCCCATCATCTACAAGTCCTAGATGATCAGCTTAGAAAAACTGTCAACCCGTCCTCAAAGTTGAAGCGTCGACGATCTGGCAATGATCTAGAAAAGAGGCAACGGCAGCTGGCAGACCCTGGCCAGACGGCAGATGTCCGCAAGAGTGGAGCCTGCCTGCCATGCCGTGTGTCTAAGACCCGAGTAAGAAGTCACTGTACCTCCCAGGCCAATGAGAATAACAAGCTGAGAATTTCCTCCCAGTGCCATGATAGTGGAGTCTGTCCAACGTGTAGGAAGGCGTTCCCAGACCACTCGCATTTGGCCTGCACTCGCGCCACACCTTCCATGTTCTGGCCCGTAATGGGCAAGATCCCCGGTATGTGGCGCATAGCACAAATCAATTGTGCATCTAAGCAACCGTTATCCGCAGCTCTGGTATTAACAATGCATTCTTAGATGTATGGTCCACCAACCCCAAGGAAGAGGAGCAACTTTGCTCCGGCCCACGCTTTTACACTGGAAAGCCCCGAGAGATCTCCGTCTTTTTTACCCCAGACACGAGCCTGCCATCTCTGCGCGCTACAGTCCAGGCTTATCGGTCGCAGGGGGGGTCTGAAGAGACCGGCAGCCTGACAAAAGCTGACTTTCCTCGAGACTGTGTTCCAAGCCACCAGCTGCTGGAGAAATGGGTTGAGAATCAGATCCGAATGGAGCGCGGGTCAGAGTTTCAATCTGCAATCCAGAACTTTGTGCTTGCGTACTCGGAAGAGGGTTGGGGACTTCCCAAGGTATGAATAACTCTCACTCAGCGCAACAGTGCCTCTTTTATTACTGGGCTAACTAGGCCACAGCATGCTCTTGTCAATAAAGTTCATAAAATGAACTGCTTCTTCCGGATTTGGAAAGCAAAATCGTTCTGGTGTCTAGACCCGACTAATAAGCTTACCACTCTCCCTCTCTCTGTCCAGGCTCAATTGAGAAACATCGCTCGGCGTGCCATTTACTCACTAGAGCATGATATTCTCAAGGAGATGGATGATTGCATTGCGCAACAAGGTCCACCTAAGACTCAAGAGAGAATTGCCATCTGGGCGAGCATGTGGCTACTTATTCTCATGTATCAGGAGCTCTTGCAGGGCTTCAAGACCCATATTGGCCGCCTTGCGGGCAATCAGAGTGAGCCAGCACAAAGCAGTAAGTTTACCACTCCAAACCCAAAGAAAGAACCCCGAAAAGAAGAAAAAAAATTAAGAAAAGAAGAAAAAAAAAACTGACTTATTTGTAAGTTGCCGCCAAGGGACAACTCTATAAATGGCTCGCGGACTCTTTCTTCCCACTGTTGGTGGTGTTTTACCACTACCAATTTCGGACAAAGAAAAGCCTGGAGCTATCGCTGGATTGGCTTAAGTCTCCATCATACCCTGCTGCGGCATGCCATAGCGTAGCGATCCGCGAGGGTGCTCAGCAGCTTTTGGAATCTCGTAAAGAACACTGTATGTTGCCTTAAGTAGTTCTGCTGTTGCTGTTGTTGCCGTTGCACCGCTAACCCCTCTTAGATCAAAGAGTGCAGTCTTCAAGTAACGAGATGGACAAGCTGCTATGCGTCTTTGTGGTGAACCATGAGCTGAAGAAGATGAACGCTAGGAAGCGCCCTTCAAAAACCAAATCAAAGCACGCAGTCGATGATGATTGCGAAGATGATGCTGAATAGCTAGCTGCCTTTTAGGGTACGCATTATGAGTTACGACCTGATGACAGACAACAAAAAAAGCAAAAGGAGGAATGTGACTAAGGAAATGATGAAAACGACGTACACTGTTCAGGCGTTTGGGTTTTACGTATTCATGTTTTGCTCACCTGGAGAAGAAAAGTTAAGATAAGATGAATGAATCATGATTGAATGACTATTTGTGTTGAGACCGTCTTGGTATTACTTTTAGCAGCGAAATTGACATGGTCGATGACATCCTCCTTGTTGATACGTCGGGCACATTCGCTAGCTAAGCCAATCTTTAAGAAAATAATATCCATGCCCTCTTTCTGCTCGATGCGTGACTCGAAACTATACATTGTTAGACCTTGACCTTTTTTTTTTTTTTTTTTCACCTTTTTTTTTTTTTTTTTGCAGACTTATTGCATCTGTGTATTATTAGACTTTACCTGATAGCACCGGTTACTTGGCTTGCTTGTTTAGGCATGATGGGGAAAATAGAAGTGAAAACGCTTGCAACTGCACCGAGGTACTGTGCCCAGAAAGAGGAATCTGTGCATCTAGCTTCAAGCAAGCGCTGTAGACTTCGATGCATCGGCTCATCATTGTGCTCAATACTGCTTCTCCATCTTGCGGCTATACCAAGACCAAGGAGCGCACGGGCAAGGTGAGTTAAACCAGGGCAGTCGGTGTCGCGAGAAATAGCATTGTCAAGGGCAAAGGAAAAGTTTGAGTCCGCATCAACACCGTGGCGATTCCAAATTTCTCTAATGAAGAGTCGACCCAACCCTGTATTAAAGATTGTGGGGATATGGGAGAGATTGTTTGGAATAGAGTTTGATAGTATGTCTAGGATGACATCAAAAACTTCCTTTTCATCATCTTGCACGTTGGCCAGCACATCAAGCGGGTTGCTCTCTCTGATTTCCTGAGGGAGTGTCATCATCAATGCGCCTTGTCTATTGGATCCTCCACAGAATGTGACCCAGCCGAGGTATGGGACTGCTTCAACGAAGGCCTTAACAACAGTAACAATAGCAGGGAACTGCTGTCGGCGTCGCTTAGACAGACCAGTGATTTTGCCCGTATAGACATCGTTCAACTCTAACATCCTGGCAGTCCGCATAAATTGCGAGCCGTGAACAGAGTAGGTATTGGTTGAAGGGAAAGGGTAGGGGCTGAGTTGGTCGTCGTGCATCAACATGCTGCCGTAGCCGCGAAATCCGCCACCACACATGTAAACATCTAGATTTACATCTTCCCCCCTCTCTCTGGCAGCGCTGATGGCTTGAAGAGCAGGAAACTTGGAGCACAGATTAGCGTATATTTCTTTGATGCCATCCTTTAGCTTTGTTGTCTCCATAGCTTGCACTTCTTCAGGATGTTCCTGCAACACACGCGTCAGCTTTGCAGCACCATAAGGTAAACTGCCTCCTGAAAGAGCCGCTTCTATCTCGTAGTGCTCCTTGCTAGTATCCACCCAAGTCATCTGTACACTTCCACCTCCAAGGTCGAGAAACAGAGCGCCGCTAGGGACGCCTACGAGGCCACTCCTGGATCCCATGACAGCCCCGAAAAGTGTCTCAACAGGAGGTTCGAGGATGTGAACACTCAGCCCACCAGTGGCCTTTGCGATGGCATTAAGCATATCAGGGGCGTTGACAGCTCGACGCATGGCCTCAGTGGCCAGCACCATGATATGTTGGGGAGGGACATCACGAGAGACAGCAATTTGGTAAAAGCGTGATATGGTAGATGACACCGAGTCTATGATTTCGGAAGGGAACACAAGGCCAGAAGAGGATGATGTCAGGGCATCAAAGAGTGAGATGGCCGCCCTCTCAGAGTAAACCGGAGTAAGAAGACGAGTACGAGGTGGTGCTAAAGAGGTGATGCTAAAGCGAATCCCATTGCTAATAGATTTCCAGTGTTAGTGTCAGTGTTATCAAGTACACTTGTCGGTGTCGGTATCAAGTTATACGTGTCAACGGCAATGAGCGGTGGCACCAAGGTAAAGAAGGCAAAGAAAACTAACCTGCCCATATCAACAACAGCGTATAAGTGGTTTTGATCATTGGCATGCCATTGGGGGAGCTTCTCGGGTAGGTTCTCCAGCGTCACAGTGTTGGTGGCCGACATGATGTAATAGCGTCCGCCCCTTACTTTGGATTCTCTTATCTAAAGTTACAAATGGCGTCTGTTGGTCAGTCAGTCGGTCAAACCCAGGAAATGGGAAGATGAGCACTAGCTTCAGGTACCTGTCACAATTTCTCCTTCTAGGGTGATGGATGACTCCGATGCACGATTCGGGCCCGCGGGTCGATCGGTTGTTTGAGGCCGAATGCGACGGGAATTGTAGTTGGGGAAAAGCAATGATCCATGGTTGGTAGTAAAAAAAAAAAAAAAAAAAAAAAAAAAAAAAAAAAAATATTAAACATAACCATGCGGCGAGCGTGGGGTCTTCAGTGGATAGGCGTAACGGATCCGAATCTCCGATGCTGATACGGGTACCTAGCGGAAAAGGCCACGCGAGATGGAACTAGATCTCATATCTCTGGTGGTCAAAACCGCCAACTCAACGGCTAGAATTTTCATTTACATTGATGAGAGAAACGAGGAAATTTTCTTTCAAGCTTTTCAAAATTGGGGGAAAGGCATGAATGCCCAAGGCCCCCACCATATATGTATCCAAAGCAACACTCATGCACTTGATCTGACATCTGTCGAATAACCCACAGCCCTCCAGGCCTCGACCAATCGATGCCATCATTCACCTGGTACAGAGACGCATACGTGGAACATCGTCGTCCTGTCCACGCTCTCGCCCTACATGTAGTATCGTACTCATCCTTTGCTCCATTTCCTTCCCCCTCCTCCTCTTCGTTTTTCTCCCAATATAAGTCTTGTCCTTGGGCTCAGTCATCCACATGTCTGCCGCAATAGTACGGATCACTGTGGGTCAGGACACCTGCGAGGTTGTCATCAGGCGGACGCGGCTGACCTTGATTCGTGAAGACTGATTGGTACAAGTCCGCCATCCATCCATTGGCATTGGCGAGAATCAGAGAACAAGCAGCCTGTTTCATGAATATACACAAAAAAGCCGAGGCGCCAAGTATGAGTTGGATGCACCTCCCGGCTGATGACATCTTCTTGGATTAGTGCACAATTCCTAGCAGAGTGCATAATCGCACTGCCTTGTGTCTTAAGGGGGCTGGCGAATTCTCATTCGATTCCTCTAGTGTGCAAGCTCTGATGGGCAATTGGAAGTATGCTACTGTGTTGAAGATGTTAGTAGCTGCAATAATGATAAACTCTTTGAGACATCTCAAGGACCAAGTTACCACACATACATATCGGGACATATACTCCATATCTCAATTCGACATGCTTAATCAATCGTTTGGTGACCATGATTCGCCCGGCTCTAAATGGCCCCGGATTCCGTCTGCATTGGGGTTGCATGAGAGCATCACGAGCCCAGAGAGTCGTGTTCGAGAGTAGGATTGAGCAAGCGCCTCTCCATGCTTTCTACCTCGAGTTGTAAGATTGGTCATGGCTCGATTCAAATGCGTTTTCAGCCACAGATACACAGAAGTTTCTGATCTCGAGCCCTACCAATTATAACAGGATCTTTCCCACACACAGAGAGCCGGAAATCAGAGCCGTCTCTCGTGGTGGCATCCTTTGGAGAAGAGTGCATATGTGTTGTTCACACATACATATGCGTGCTGATGCCCCTCAGTGGCAGCAACATGGCACTGTAACCAGACCGGTGAGGATCGAAACATACGACAAAAACTGGGCGGATTCTAGAGGTTGAATGAACCTAAAATCAAGCTCTCTAAGTGACTGCCAACTGCCATCTTTAGCTGAAGAAAGTGTTAGTACGCACGCAAAAATTCAGAATCGACGGCAGCAAGTATTCAACTTTTCCCATTACTCTGAGAGGGGGTCCGACGACCGTATGGCGTGCTGGTTGTTGCCCAACTGATGCACTCAAGAAGCTATTGGCTGCTGCTCGAGGATGGAGATGGATGATGTACAAGTATGTGTATATACTGGCAGCCAGGATTACGAAATCAAGTGTTGGACTCTTATTAGGAGCCCAACCCAATTTGTGCATCCTCACTTTTTGAAACCGGCGCGTCTACTCCGTACTTCATACGATATTACTCTGCACATTTTGCAGAGTACAAGGAACATACGAGTATGTACGAAGTAGTATGTATGTGGTATGTGCCTTGAAGCAAGACTCGTCCCATTCGTCCATCTGATGCTGCTGCTAGGGTTTTCAACGTATCACGTACGGAGTACTGAGCCCATTATTTTCCCGCTCATGGTCCAATAGCTCGCCACATGTCATGCACGGTCTCATTGGAAGAATCGTGGGCCAGTCTGGAAGCTTCTCACTGCGCCGAAATGCTCCAATGATGTATCGGCAGGCCATACCTGCAGTCTCATACTTGTAAATATTTGTACCTATTCACCGAGGTTCTTCCATAGCAGCCCGCGACTTTAACACGGCATTCTCAAGATGAGGATAAAGGATTCGTTCACTCGATAATTCAAAATTTGAGGTTATATGAGTCTTTAAAAAGTATACGCCGCAATTAGCATCATCTTATGGAGTAGATGCACAAGGTACTGGAATATCCAGTCAATTAGTGGCTTGCTACTCCGTACTCCGTACAAGTATAGTAATAACACATGGAGTGCTCCGTCTATTTTTACTGGTTATCGGCCGAGTGCGATCCCTTGCTTAGCTATCTAGAAAGCCCCATTTTTATGATGCGCACGTTTCTTCCCCTCCCGACGCGTTAAGTCGCGTCTCTTTCGCGAATTTTTTTTTAGCGCGTTGAGGCCAAGATTTTTACTCCATTCTGCCCATGATTACCGCACTCATGGAGAGAAGTGATCAATCGCAAAAAGAAGTTGTCATGAGTAGAGAAATTTATCATTTTTCTTGAGCAATACGAGGATGGGGTACCAAGTACATCTAGAAAAGCAATGGAAAAACAATGCTGGGTGAGACCAGATGTTTTGTTTGTTCTGTCTCGTAAGTAAACATTGCGTCGCAACAACCTGGTTATAAACCCTCCTTCTACTCCGTACTCCAAAGACTGAATACGAAAAGGACAAAGATATACGGAGTAGATCTACCAATTACCTACCTTAGTACCACCTACTTGCCTGGTACTAGTACATAATTACTATATATTATTAGGTAGTAAGTAGTACATGTATGATAAGGCTTTGCGGTAATATATGTACATGGGTCATCTACTCCTCCGTAGAGAGTTCACAGTGCGCTGCTCGTTTGTAGACGGTCTACGCTGGATAGGTACATAGATGCCCTGTTCACCAAAGCTGCTGTGTGTGTCGACCGAAGCATTGCTTACAATCTATTGAGTTTCTGGAATAATTAAATTGACTGACATAATAGGCAATACTTTCACAGACTGACATAATAGCGATAATTTTACAGACTGACATAATAGCGATACTTTCACAGACTGACATAATGCATAATGCCAATGCCTGATCTACATGTTTTGCTAAGTCATATAGCCTATAAGGGCTAGGAGACTTACAAGGGAAATGAAGAAATATTACTGTATAGCTTCTTACTTTCTCACTTTACTTGGATAATGATAGTAAAGATGAAGTTAACGTACAAATACTCCATAGAAGCTTTATGTATGCAAAATGCATTTAAAGCCTTGATTAGTATCTCAAATTCTCATCCGACTTGAATGTTTTATCAACATCACTTATTCTATTAACACTACTTTGAACAAAATCATGCATCTTTCTCAGATCTCCCTCTTGCTTGCTATGACAGCTACCGTAGCGATGGGTGTTGGTTTATACAAAGAACGGGCTGACTGTGTAGCTGCCTGTGGAAGCGCTTGCCAAGACCCCCCAGCCATCTCTTTGCAAAGATATTTCATTTGTGTAAGTAAACTTGGCTTAACAAAGATACTATATAGGGATGAAAAAGCTGATTAAAACAGCCATAAATGATACAATACATACCCGGCATTATTACGACCCAGCACATTGATAGGCGCAATACGGAGTGATATGCCCGGGTTATATCAACTCAAGATATATACTCCGTATCAACTCAATATATACGGAGAACATATACTTTAAAATTATATAAACTTATAGCTTCTACTACTCATCTTAGTAATTTCATAGCTAGTTACGAATATAACTTCATTATATAACTAAGCTGTGTAGTACTTGTTTCGCTCGCTTATAGAACGGTCTATCTAGAAACCTTCCCCTCCCCCCACGCGAATTCGCCAATATATCATTAAGTACGGAATAGAGAGATTTTCTTGCAACGGTAGCAAATATACATAGCAGAAATCTTAGCTCCGTTGGCATCCAAGTAAGCCGTCTTGGGTTTTTTTTTTTTTTTTTTTTTTTTTTTTTTTTTTAGCAAGTTAAAGCTTTTTTGGTAGCATCCAACTTCTAAATAGAAAGCTCCACCACCACGCACTGTCTTGACGTGTGGCCAACCAAGATCAGCTCCATGCGGGCGTGTATGCGTGTGTGCGAGTGCTCACACGGTACGAGAACGGTGATAGTGGGTGACAGCGGATGGGTCCTAGGGGAACAGCCGCCGTCAATTTCTAGTATTTTTATATACTCGAACTTGTATATATTTTCCACCCCTGGCAGATACACATGACGCGAATGAGGAGGAGACTGCAACAACGAGACGCACCATGACCAGCATCAAAACGCCTCAATCGTGGGTCTCCCCTTTTGCGCTAAACCTCTCTCGCTGTTGTCCTCACGCCACGAAGAGAGCGAGAGGGAAAAGGACACATGGGCGTCTGTTACGCTGGCACCTGTTAAAGTGTCCAAGTGTATCAAGTATCACGGAAAGGAAGTTTTGAGCCGAAGGATCGGACCTTGGTGCAATTTGTACTCTTGTACGGAGTACGGAGTATACGTAGGATACTCGTAGGACAGACGAACGAACCATGTTACCTACTAGGGGTAGATTTGCTATTTGGGACTGACACTAGTACTTTTTTTTTTTCTTTCCCTTTTTCGACGCGCTTTGTTCGGCTAACTTGATGTCCCCCTTGCTGGAGTTAGATTTGGATTTTTCATCTCCTTATTGCTACGGAATGCGACAAGTACAAGTACTACCAGTACCAGCATTTATTCGGCGTGGCCGTTTGTTGTCGCAATCCATTCGCGGAGTACAGAGAATTTGCTTGGTACCAATTTACGGAGTATAGACATACTACCAAGGTAGGTAAGTAGCCCAGCAGGCATCGTCACTATAAAATTGCTTCCTCGGTGTCGGTGTCAGGGTCTTGTCGGCAACTACTCCGTAATGGTACCAGGATAAATTAGGTAGTGCCCTACAATTATCTTTCCCTCTCTTCTTTTCTTCCTAACCTTTCAGGATGTCCTAAAGAAGACCCTGCACTTTACAAACAAGATAGTAGTAGAGGTAGTCCTAACGGAGTAAAAGTCAAAAGCCATCATTAAGACTTTTAGGAGGGGTGCGTCTTAATTCGACCTCTCGAATCAATCAAATTCCCTGGTGGAGGAGGGCTTTTAGCACACTTTGCCACTATGCCTATAGCACCTTAGCCAGTGGCTAATATTCTGTATTCTGTATGTACATGCACAAGTACGTACTTTGATACCTCAATATTATAGTTGAGAGGGTCCACGCCACCCGCTGCTGGTTCTAGCGCTGCTATATGGCCCGCCTCCGCTGTACGGCTCTTTTTAGCGCTTCAACGGCCCTGTCTGTGGTCCTGCTGTGGTCTTGCGCTGGCCCTGCGCTGGCCGGATGCGCTCTGCAACTTGCGCTTCTGCATCTGCGCTCGCTCCCCCCCCCCCCCCCCCCCCCCCCCCACTGCCTTACATACAAACCCAGCAGCACCCCTGGGTCGCCCGCTCTCCCTTCCCCCATTCTTCTCCATTCCAAGTCACTTACTTGCTTTGCGCCATTGCCTCTGTGCGAGCGTTCCCGCCCGTGGGGAGGCTGTGTCTTCGATTGCGAATAGCTGCGTTGTTCAGAATTGTTGGTCGGGTCTCGACGACCGCCAGTCGGTTTGCCATTACTGCGCCTGAGATTGAGCTTCGATAGCGACGCCGATTTTCCCTTGGTCTCGTTAACCCCCTTGCTTTCGCTTCACCGCACAAACCACACCGCAGAAGAAAACCCGAATCACCCAAGACAATTCCCCCCTCCAAAGGATCCATTCTCGCGCGCAATTTCTCAGTCGCGGCGACACGCTGTTTCCCTCGAGCCTTTACTTGCATGAGTGTTCAATAGCTATTCAGCGGGCATTTCTTGCTGGTCGCGCCGCTCCCTTGAGCGCATCGCAAACCAAGGCGCTTCAACTGTTAGACGAGTCAGACATAGTGACGTTTACTTTCTCTTTCGCCCTCAAAGTTCCGCGAGCCTGTCTCGGCCACCCTCTTCAGCTACGCCTGTTGCGCAAGAAAATTGAATAAGATCAAAGATCAAAACCAAAACCAAATACAAAATCAAAATCAAAATCAAACCAAAAAAAAAAAAAAAAACTTGGGAAAATATCATTCCTGTTTCCAAGACATCACAATCACGTTGTAAAGCAACTTGACTCAGTTGATGGGAGGGTCATCATACATTTAGCGCCTGCTTCCCCCCTTTTCTTTCGACTCGACTAGTATTCTTGCACATTACGCGCTTGTCTGGAGGAATCTGAATCTCTCTCTACTCCTCCGCATACCTCGCCAACTCTCGCAATGCCTCCCTTACAATCGCTCATGGCGCCTCGGACGCGGGGGTCTCGCAAGGCGGCTCGAGGTCCTAAAACCCCAGAGCCCTTCGCGACAGCTGAGATTCGGCCCCCTTCCCCTCCGCGACCGCGATTTCGACTTAGGCGGCGGGCTCCGTCGTCTAATCTCAAAGCTCCAACCCAGCAGTTCCTTGCGTCCGTCGCGACAGCCGACGTACCCATTCCAAGTATTGAAGAACCTCGTCTACTCGACGAAGACATGGTGGATACAATTGGCTCTAATTTCCCTCGATTAAGCGCTTACCACCTTGGACTCCCCGACAATGGCCTTCTACCTCGCGGAACATCTTCATCACCCCCAAAGACTCCAGCGCCTAATGCTATTCCCTCGCTATCACCAAAGCGATTTCCTGACTGGTCGCTCGACCAAGCCTACAGCAGCCTCGAGTCGAGCCCAGAATGTGACAGTCGGCCATCAACCGCGCAGTCGACACAGACGAGCAGTTCGCTTTTTAGCCGATACTCTCTGAATTCGGATAATCTGAGTCAGTACAGCATCGATCCCGACGACATTGACCAATCTGATGGTCCTTCGTCTATTGATGATGGGAACAAGACAATCAAGCCCATCCGCGCTCCTACCACCCATAGACGATCGCGTAAGGCGCCATGGACTCGATCAATGAGTCAGCACCTCTGGTCCGTATACATGACTTACCTACAAGATCCCCATGTTACTCCGTTTCGAATTGGCAAGAGTGGCATTCCACCTCATGGAGTGTGTATGCGCGTCGCTAGGGAAGCCAAGCGGAGCTGGAAGGGACCCAAACTCCAAGCAAAGACTACCGACCACAGCGGAAGCACGACACCTACCACTGAAGCGCCGACGTCTTACATGCAGTGGCCACACAGCTGCGCAGCCACTCGCGCTCATCTTAGAGAACTATGCAAGGCTAGTGCGACCAGCGCTGCACGCAATCATCATTACATGGGCCTTAACCCTACGCCTTTTGGCAAGACAGCTAATCGTGTTTGGAACCGCCGGATGGCACCGCCAACCCGCTCCCAATCAGCTTTCTCTGGAAACGACATGGCCTTGTCTTTGGCCGTCAGCACATGTGAATCAATGCAGCCTCATGGACCCTTGGCTCAGCTTACCGGATCTCAAGATCAGCCAGCCATTGAGCTTTGCGCTCCACCAATGTTAATAAGAGCGGTTGCCCCTGCGCCAATTACGGGAGCTACCGGTGCGGACATTACCCGACTTGGGTCTCCTTTCGTGGCTAGAAGCTACGGCCCCAGCTCTTCCAACTCGCTTGCAGACAGCTTTGGCATGAGTCTGGAGCCACAGAGGCTAAGTCATTCTGTGGAGACTCGAAGACGTAGCTTGGGTTCACCGGCTAGGCTCAGCAACAGCCGGGGCAGCACGCAAAAACGCAGATCTAAGGAATCTGCCATTGAACCCAGGAGGAAGCGTCCTAGTCTCGGCTCGGACTTTTGGATTGATCCATCGCAGAATGGGGTTTCAACTCAAACCGCAGCACCCGCTGAATTTAGCTCCACTACTTGCACCCAACGGGATGCACTTTTTATTCCCCGAACAAATTTGCAGGAACTCTTTGAGGCGTCCCACCCTCCCGCTTCCTCTGGTGAAAGTGACAACATCACCGTAACTCGAGGGGCCCCAGGTTTAGCTCCTCCTCTCCCCGACGCGCCTATCAGACTAGGCTCGCCCTTTTCTGCTTCAAAGACGAGCTTCTCTTTCCCTGGACGACGGTCAGCTAGTATTTCCACCATTGACTTTAGTATCATTCGTCGGCCATTCGCTACTGTTCAGCAGCCCACAGAATCGGAAACTACACCAACCAAGTCATCTTTACGAAGTCGTCTTGCTTATATCGATGAGCGACTCAAAGACTTTCGACGCCGTGACCATCCTCGGCGACGATCCCAATCTCCTTGACTTTGATATTCCTTTTTTTTTTCTTTTTCCTTCTCTTCTATCTATGCACGGACTTGATGCCTACCCCACCTTTGTATCAGTTCAAAAATCATTTACGGAGCTATCGACACTACTTACAGCCTATCTCGTAATATACTATACGACTACCCACCCATTGAAGCATTTTACGCTTTGAAAAGATAACAGCATGCCTACTTAGACGGCAACGAGCATTTTGGACGATTATATGTCTCTTCCTCTCTCTTTGGAATATGTCGAAATTTTTTTTTTCTTATTTATACCCGATATATCATCGCCATATATCTATCATATGCCGATATACCGAACCTCTATCTTAACCCCTCCCCTTTTTTTTTCTTCTTATAAGGGCGCCATCTACTTCAAACTCACTTACGATTCATTCTTTGACGAAAGCATTTCTTTCTTTTTTTTTTTTTTTTTTTACACCCTCCTCCATTTAAAAAAAAAAAAAAACCATTGGGGGTGCTCATCGAACCAGAACGCTATGGTTTATCTCATGATGATGTTATGATTGAATGACGGGATACTGAAACCCGACCAACAGTAACCCCCAAAAAAGTGTTGAATGCAAATTGCTGTTATTGCTGTTGACTGTTTTAAAGCGATGGGACGTACGCGTTCAACTTTCTCTCTCTTTCTCTTTCTCTCTCTCTCTCTCTCTTTTTTTTTTCTTTTTTTCGTCCCTTTATTGCTTCTCTTTTATTCTATACATCTCATTTCTGATGTCAATGTCAATGTGATGAAAAAATACGGAACTTTGTTATTTGATGAGGATATGATGTACATGTCAAGTCATCCCTTCAAAGGGACTGCTAGCTACTGTTTACCTTTTCTTTCTCTTTCCAACAACGAAGCTTGATAAAAACAAAGCCTCGGGCTGTGTCTGTCTAGTTTCTAGCTCCACAAGCTTTATGACATATGAAACCATGTTCTTTTCTTCTTCTTCTTCTTCTTCTTCTTCTTCTTCTTTTTCTAAAGAAAATAGCGAAATCTTCTTTTTTTTTTTTTCTTCTTCTTACAATTCGTTAGGCAATCTGAATCATTTTGTGAATAGTAAAATGTTTTATTTTTTTATTTTTATTTTTTACTTTTTATTTTTTATCTTATTTGCGTTAATATCGTCGTGTACCGTACGTCAAGTAAAGTAAAGATAGATGAAAGTATCATTTTTCATATATATCGCTACTAAGCGCGATGATATTTTGCTCTAGTCATTAAACTATGTAGGACATCTATGGGGATATATATTATTCTAACATGAAAGGCGTAAAAAAAAAAAAAAAAAAAAAAAAAAAAAAAAAAAAACAACGTTATAAAAAAAAAAAAAAAAGGAAGAAAAAAAATCGTCGTTTCATAATCACAAAACTAAGTAAGTAGCTTGCGCTTGGTAGGGTGGTGATGGTGGGTAGTCCATACATAATTCTAGAAGTAATGAAAAACGACGATGGAAAAAAAAAATACACTTCCCGTTCTGGTAATCTCAGCACCGGCATTCAAAACAACATCTTGGTTTAGTAATGCATTGGTTGAGGAAAGCATAAAACATATCTCGGTTGAGGCGCCATCTATAACCCATGACCTGAAACTTGCGTGCCGAATGTTTCAGATTCAAACTCGTCCTTAAGCCCAAATCTCGACAAAGAGTCCGTGGGTGACAGGCGCAGGATCACGCCTTTATGACGATGATACGTTGCACCGGCGTCTCATAGGTAGACAGACAATAACGGCTGCAGCAACAGCAACAGCAACAGCAATAGCGACAAAAAAAAAAAACCTCAAACGTGAACTGGCGATTTGTTGGTAAATCATATGGCGAAGTCTTGCCACTTGGAGCTCTTATCAAGAGAATTTCGATATGATTGAACTGGCAATCGATTGCGGGAAACTAGTCGGTTTTTCTTCATCTCTGCTACTGTTCCGTGAAAACACAGATCTTGGCGTACCATCTTGACGCTTGTTCCTTGTCCACCTAGGCCTGGGCAGATCCGGTGCACTCATGGCTCTGCTAGGGGTTCTAATAACGGCATGGGGACATAGACCCTCACCAACAGCCGATCTATGGGAGTGAAACGAGCACTCTCGAAAGCCAAATAGGCGTCCATCGTTGTATAATTCATTGGCGGAGATGCGTAGTTGCGGATTCTTCAACCGAATATCATGACCAGATTCATTCATATTTTCAATATGCTGGCCATAGTCGGCGGCAAATTCAGAGAGCGATTGGAAATGCGTATGAAACTGCATGGGATCTGTTGTCGCCAACTCTTGAACTGGAAACTTGAGCTGGCCGCCGACAGCTAGGCAGAAGGCAACCATAGCAACAGCCCATCGGCGAAGGCGTATGGCTGGTTCTGCCTCACATTCCGTGTAAAGGTAGGCGATGAGCTTCGGGGGTACATCCCAATCGTATTTGAGATACAAGTCTTGGATGGCATCTATGGCAGCATCCTGTAGAGAGCCTAGAGAGAGCTGTGCGGCGAAGAGGTGGAGGTGAATAATTGCCCAGTGGACATCGAGAGATGCCTGCTCGCTCTTTTTATACGCTGAATGTATAACGTTGTCTAAAAAGTCGCGGAAGGTTTCTGGAGAGTGTACCCATTCGGCGAATATGCCAAACATGATGGGCGACTCGCTAGGAAGCCATAATGAGACGGTTTCTGAGTGAAAGGGATCTTCAAGACGGTCCTGGAAGAAAGGAGAAATATCGCAAAGTAACTGACGGTTGACTTTGAAACGACGCTTCTTGGGGCCAACTAGAATAATAGCCATCTCGGGAGAATCAGGCTCAGGTAACGGCGGCAATGGCTTATCGAGAGTCAGCCGACTAATGCTCGAGATAGGCCGGCTGGTCATGTTCGGTTTTATGGTGCTGCTCATACTGTCTATCTATTCCTTTTTGAAATCGTTTGGGATAAACTGATTTAAATGGCCAAGCCGGGAGTAGATAGGAAAGATATTGATATCGTATAGGCAAGTAGCATAAAATCGCTAAGATATAATAAAAGACAAGAAAAAGAAAAGAGAATCAAAGCAGAAATACCTTCCTAGCTGCTCACGGATACAGTGTGGAAGGGGGGTTTTTTTTTTTTTTTTTTTTTTTTTTTTTTTTTTTTTTTTTTTTTTTTTTTTTTTTCCTTTTTCCTTTTTTTTCTTCAGATAAAAGTCGTTGAGTCGCAGCGAAGAGAAAACGAGAGACTGTTGCGACTAAAGTGAGTTGTTGAGTCAGGAATAATCAAGGACAGAAGAGTTGCCGACACGAAAGACGTCACATTCTCTCATGTAAGCATTTGGTAGATGGTGAGAAAGCTGTATGAAACTATATATATGTGTATGCTCAGCTTTCATTCAAAAGGATACACGCTCCGGTCATGGCCGTCAATGCTCTATACTATTCTCAGCTATGCCAAACAGCAGGGACAGCGTGTCACGGCGACAATGCCGAGCAAGAAGATGGGCTCCTCTCCATCCAGGGGTTGTTGGTAGCGGAAGTGGAAGTGTGTGAGTCGACCAAGCCTGGTCTCACCCTATTTTGGAACTTCCAGCTTGGATGGCATCAGTCTGCTTGCTGCTTGCTGCTTACTTTGTCTTCGTCGTGGCCGTTTGCTGGCGAGGCCCGACAACAACGGGCTGGTCCTAATTACCACTCGGGCACCATTCCTGCAATATTGGTCACACAAGGCGAGAGTGTGATGTCGCATCTCCGGCTTCATTGGGGAAAATAAATAAAAAAAGACAAGGGCAAGGCCAGATCCTCGTGATGTTCCGTTTGAGCTAGGAGTGGGAATACTACATATTACTTGTACGTGCAAGTAGTATCAGTATTATTTTGTACGTGCAAGTACGGGGTGCTCCATACGTTTCACCGAGTGTCCGACTTCAAACGCAAAGTGCCGTTGCCGCTAGAGAAGCAAGAGGCAGTAATTGGTATGTGCGCAGTCTCATCCATGTCAAACCTCTGCATCTTTCTTTCATACCAGCTTTGCGGCTCGTTTGCTAGTTGTTGAAGGGTTGAGTAAAGCGTATCTTGCAAATCATGTTTCTGTTTGTTTCGTCTCTCACTTCCTGGGTAT